>JACXGJ010002063.1:0-71664 GCA_016801105.1 Esox niger | reverse complement strand
GAGGAGGAGTTCCAGGCGGGGCAGGTAGAGGAGGAGTTCCAGGCGGGGCAGGTAGAGGAGGAGTTCCAGGCGGGGCAGGTAGAGGAGGAGTTCCAGGTGGGGCAGGTAGAGGAGTTCCAGGTGGGGCAGGTAGAGGAGTTCCAGGTGGGGCAGGTAGAGGAGGGGTTCCAGGCAGAGCAGGTAGAGGAGGCTGGATATCGGTTTGTTTCTAGTACTGGTGGTTATGTTCCTCCAAAGCTGTCTCTTTCAGACAGACATGGTGGTTGTACAGTACAGCCATGCAGAGTCACAGCAAAACACATCCTAACTCTTAGAGGCCCGTCTTGGGTTAGATAACAGTGTAGGTGAATAAAACCATAACAGGAAAGGCCCTAAAATTGCTCTGAAAAGTACTGCACAGTAAAGTAAGCCTAAAGTACTTAAAAATGCGCTTGCCAAATGCAACGAATGTTTTCCTTAATGCTAAACACAGACATCTGGTGGTTGAATTCTGCATCCGGAATGTTTATTAATTCCACATGCCGGGCTACAACAACACTTACCAACCTCAGTTAAACACTGGTGCGTGGTATGTTCTTTTGATGAACAATGCAGACGCAGACAGAAACTATTTATTCTTTGGAAATTTCTATCGTCACAAATACACAATAATAGGCCTTTGTTTCGTAGTGCATGGCAGACACATCCACCCACACCAAACATTACTGATCCACACTTCCTCTGGCATCCCTTCTCCCTTTGAAGTTCCAACGTCCCTTGGACACGGGCAGGGAGGAGCCATGCTCAAAGCGCACTGTCCGTGGTGCTGACCTGTGGCACAACCCAGGACAGTCAAGGAGCCACGTAGCGGGGGCAGGGTCTGTCTCAACAGGGCAGTTTCAGGAACACGCCCTCCTGTCAGGTAGTTCGTGTGACTTCACGCCGAGCCATGGCTCTGAATGCCGACACTTGGCATGACGGCATGGTCCAGGACACGAGGGGCACCCCTGGATGGAAACCAGACCTCCATGGCTCAGTACCCCAAGGGGCCCACCCGGCCGAGGCGTCGAGGCGGGGCCTACCCTCCCGGCCCCACATCCCTCGTCGCTCGCCTTCTGCCGCTTGGGGCAGACGGGGGGGTGCGGCGGGCAGCAGGCTGGAACCCTGGGTCCATAACGCCCCAGAGACCTGGAGCGTTTCACCTCTGGTCATCACTGGACTTCATTAGGGCCACTGAAAGGGGTGGGTGCATCGGTTACAGCCAATAGGGGCGGCTGGAACAGCGTCCTGGGCACTGAGTTAATGAAGACTGAGATGAAGCAGAGGTGCTATAGAGACGGGATGATTACCGTTGTCACCGGGAAATTGTTACACGTTTAAGGAGGCCCTCCTGTTCTGCTGCGTGAAAAACACATCTGACTAGGGCCACAGCTGCCGCCTGGCATTAGCATAGCTTTGAAGTACGCAGGGAAGCACCTGCAACTCACCACGGCCCCCAACCCCGATCAGCCACGTCATTAGCAAGACCAGTTTTGTAAATGACTATTTGATTGGATTTTTTCCGGACTTGAATGGGGGCACTCTGGCTGTTCTTTCCTGTACATTGAACGTACATGTTAACACAATGCTGGACGGTCCTTATACGGTCTGTGACGCCACTCGGTTGGGTCAACCTTCCCAGCAGGAAAAGGAAATTACAAGGCTAAGATTTCACAATACGATGATCATCTACAGCTGTCTGACAATTGTTATTCAGTGTTCACAAAATTCCGCTTGGACCAGCTTTCACTTCCAGCTACACAATGAATGATTCACACAGAAAAGTCAATTCCGGTCTTTTACCAATTGCTCTTTTTAACCAGTTACTTCGTCACAGAAACGTGTGTATTGCTCATACATGATTGGTCCGAAGACCAACGACTAAGAAATATCAACATTAGGATATCTGTGTAAAGACAGTCAATCAGTCCTTAACCTGACAGAATCAGGTCCATCTACAACCCAAGAAGCAGATATCAGGGAAAACAGATACGCCAAAGAAATCAGACCCAGGAGACAAAAAAAACATCAAAAAAGTAGTGGAAACAACTCACCTTTATCAAACGCGTCTGGAATCTGTAAGAGAAAACAACATTCAGAAACAATCCACTTAACATTTCCGTCAGTAATTTTGCAAATGCTCTTCACCAGGGTGATTTATAGGAGCGACTTATTCAGTTGCAATACGTTTGGTACCGGGTCCCAGTGGGAATCAGACCCACATGACTCTACCAGCTGAGCAACAAGGCACCCGTTTCACTCGCTTTTGTGCATGCCAGGTGGGTATTAGACAGTATAGTTGACACAAAACCCTCGACACCAATTTCATTGTATGGCATCTAAAATAAAACCAAGACTTGCGTTTGCTTTCTGAGATTACTGGTCAGCCCTCTCTGCTGTATTGGGGAAACAGGGCGGACTTGGTACTGTTGTGTCCTAGGATGCATTTCATGGTCAGCTGGCTTTCCTATACCCTTTATGTTTGTTGCATCATACATTGTGGTTCCCTTCCCTTAGGCATCAGAGCTCCTCATGATTGGTTCCATCCTAACACCAACCCGGTTTTAATGTTTGCTCACAGCTCACCACACCCCAGCCTTGCACGGACAATAAGAAATCTGAGTGTGCAGTTCCTAGTTGATTTCCTTCAAACCCCTGGCACAGCAGATTTACAGTCATCAGCAGTCTACAAAAGACGACTGATGAAATCTTAAAAGAAGGAAAATAAATACCAACTGAGGGTTTCATATACATACAGAACAACTGCAAATAAAAAGGCACTAGACACTGCACTCAACACTCGACAGAACACAATATTCCTACATAACACTAGAGGGACACAAAAAAGAGAAACAGATCTGAAACAGAGGTTTTTATCCTGATGACAGGGACACTGACACCAAAACAGAACACTGAACCGTGACGCTGTTGCTGGTCTGTGTGTGTTATGAATGGACACACTTAGACATGGCCCCTCCCCTATCCTTTGGCCCTCTCCCCAGCCCCTCCCTCAGAGTTGCAGTAGCACGCCACACTGGCCCACCAATAACCAGCCAAACTAATCTCCCAGCTGATGAATATTCAGCCGCTTCTGCCAGCAGGTCATGCCTGCACAACGGAGAGAATGGGGGGGGCAAGCGTGGGTCGAGGGCAAGGGTCGCCACAACAGGAGAAGAGAGGGGTTGGGGGGCCACTACACCCCGACTTCACGATCAAGGCTGCCCTGAGAGCCCAGCAGCGGTAAGGAGACTACATAACAACAACGGTTGGCTCGGAAAAGGAGTTTCTTTCGTCAAAGGATTTACATGTCCTCTGGCAGACACCACAATCTACAGCAACCTAATATTAAAATAGCTGTGAGAAGAAAAAGCATCCCTATTGCATTAAGTACATTTCCCATCATGCAAGTAATCGTGATAAAAGCAGCTTATAAAGAGCATGCTGCCCTTTTTTCTTGACTACTACAAAGATCAATTATAACGATGTACCAAAATAGTTGCGTAATGTACCAGATGTGTTTTAGAGCAAAGGTAATGTGGTGTGACCAGTAGGGGAAAGGTAACCACAGCCATGGAAAGACCAGTCACGCCCTCTGGTGGTATCGTGAGGAGATGAAAGCGCTACATATTTTCACCCATAAGAAGACAATTAAACTAATTTTAACCCACAGGACCCAGTCGGTCAGAACTATTATTGGTTACTACAGGTTTTTTCCATTTCGTAAAGGATTTCTGAAACTCATTTTAGATAGCGGACGTTATTTCCGAGCCAATATGCTGCATCGGTTGTCTGGCTGTATTAGCACAGTACTGCTAGTCATGCAGGTCCAACAGCATTTGTTTACCTTTTTAAACTAGATTAACTTACTGAATACAGACTGGTATTTACACAAATAAACCAAAAAAAAAGCATTCGCTTGTTATAACTCCTGCCAAGATCGTGGTATTTGGGGGTCACAGTTTAGTAGTTTCAGCACAATGCAAAAATGTATTGTCGACAGATACAAAAAAATCTGTTTAATTAATTTGTCAATAGATGCCAGGAATTTTATGAGCAATATTAAATATTTTCTGGAATAAAACCAATTATTTCTCAACAGAAAGAGAAGGAACCTTGCGTTGCGTTCTCTGTTAACTTATGCTTTGGCTTACTCATACAGTTGCAACAGAGATATGTAAATAAAGCATTACGGCATACCGGTCAAACAAGGAACTTCTGGTATCACCCAGCAATCAAATAACGGAAAGTACGGGTACGGAAGACAACTCTGCCAAACTGGGACTTTTCAGAGGAGTTTGATGTTGTTCGAGGTGTGCGAGGGATAATTCACACCCCTTCATCACACTGGGGCCTGGCCCTGGGAGACAAGGTAACAGCCGTGTTCCCGAGCCGGCTTCAGCAGAGCCACGGGAACTCTCCACTGAGGTGTTACACGTGGCTGCTCATTACTCACAGGGATGAAATCGGTTCCCATACTGATCGCATAGAGCGCGGGAGCCCAGACACTCAGCTTACACAGTGTGGCGTGGAAGGACACATCAATGAATGAAGTCTGAGCTATAAAAGCTTACGGCAATTTGAAGTCCCTCCTGACTTCCAAATAAAATTACCCAGAATTGAAAGTTCGTCAAAACCTACTCAAACGCCCTGTGACAAAGGAGTTAATCATATTCTAGTTTGGCCAAAATCCTATAATCACTAATTTTATCCCTGAGCACATTTCTGGTCAGCTGTGTGCAAGCTTGAACACTGAATGTTTGTTTACATTGAACACAAACTGGGCCTTCTTAGTTCTACTTGTTCCCATTCATGTTACGGTAAAGTAAACTACTGGTGGCCTACCATCAAAACAAATGGAGCAACAGCAATAGGAGCATTTTGCCTGTCAATAAAAACTCCAGCCAAGTCTTGCATAGTTGCTTATGGTCTGGTATGTCAAACTGAAAGGCTGTAAAATACAGCTCTGGAAAACACTGAGACCACTGCATCTTTTTCTTTCCTTTCCAAAAATGTTGAGAAGAAAAGTTTTGAGCGAGGAACAGAAGAGTTCAATTTCCAGGGGTCTATTAAATTTAGCGCTTCTGTTCCTCACTCAAAAGCTTTTTCGACATTTTTGCAAAGGAAAGAAAAAGGTGCAGTGGTCTCAATTTTTTCCAGAGCTGTATGTTGATATGGGCACATTTACCATCATAGGGTAGAAGTTGATGAAAACTAACAGGATAACTCAAGGTATGTTCAACTTGGTGGGATGCCTTTTGTGGTCAGTGAAAAGGCTGCTTGCATTTCTTTCGGCAGTCCTACGGAAAATATCTTAAGATTTCAATATCAGACCCCACTATGGGTTATGGCTGGACATCTGCATACACTATAAAAAAAGACGCACTGTTCAAACTGGTTTAGCGGAATGACGAAACGGCTGGTTGAAACAGCTAACATGCTAGTTGCCCCCATTGAATTCCATCACTGCACGAGCACTCATCAGTGTCCTCTCAAAATGACCTCCAAATTTCTGCATCAAGGACAAAGCTGCTACAAAATGGTGTCCACAAGTTTACCACACTACGAGGAAGTGCATAAAAAGTTTTACCGCTAAAATTTCTAACCATCACCATAATACTGGAAAACAGTCTGGGGCTAAAAAGGCACTACTTTTATTCTTGTGGGTGACACACTGAGAGGAAACCGTAGAGATGAGAACAGGATCCAGCTCCTTCTCTCACACTGACACCCAGAGACCCCCAATTAACACAGCCCTTCCAGTCTGTGGGGTACCAGCGTTGAATCCAGCACCAGGAGGCCCTGGCACACTCCTCTCACAGGAGCCTGCCAAGTGTGCCCTTTGAAGTAAAAGTGTGCTCTTTCAAGTGCCCACCTCCCCAAAGCATCACCTCTGCAACTCATAGCAGAGGGCCACACAGCAGCCTGTGAAGTGTGCCTTTTGAAGTGGTTGCAGGGCTATACTATAAAGCGGCAGACTATGGCTGAGGTCAGGAAGTAAGCCCTATGAAGTGTACATGTTTCCAAACCCAGAACTCTAATCCCCTCTATCACAGCGACACATGCCCTCCAGAGACAAAGGCCTGTCCTGGACGGATTCCACACATCGTGTCACAACAAGAGACTGAGGCCTCATTTCACATAATCCTTTACATGACGTCTCAGTTTACACTGGCATGAGGAGATAATAAGCAGTGTCTCAATCTGGGCAACTTTGCCAGGCATTATAACCATGCAGAAAAAAACTATATAAAAAAGCTTTCATTATAAGTTTTACTTTTCAAATGAGGTATGTTTTGGTTTATACCTAGGAGCACCTATCACCTGTCAAACAGGTTTTTCCCTTAACAATACAATAACTCAAGAGGAAGGGTGCCTTCAAAACCCAGCACCCACCATCTCTGAAGGAAGGATTTCTGCAAACGAACGACAAAATAACCTAGCACCTTAAGTAGTCTGGCCACCTTTTATAAAAATATATCAGAGGAAAAAAGCCCCAAGAAAATGTCAAATAAGGACAGTGAGCACAAGAGTTGTTTCAGCAAACTACATTAACCTTGAAGCAAGATCCTTCAGGTGGAATTTGGATTATGGCAAGCCTACTCAACTCTGACCTTAGAAAAACACTTGTTATTCTTCCTCTCCTTCTAATCAGGGCCTGATTTAGACCCAGGATACAAGGGGTGTAGTGACCAACCAAGTAGAAACTTATACATTTTTAAATCCATGTTAAAAACAATTCTCTTTTCACATGCCTATGACTGAGCTCTTGAACTTAACCACACTGTGAGCCCTTTAGCTTCCTATGGTTTATTATTTATATTTTCTTATTTTATGCTTTGTTATTATGCTGTATTTTGTTTCTCTTTTTGATTAATTTTGTTATTAAATGTACATTCTGCTCTTTTACCAATCATAATGCAAGTTCTGGTGCTATCAGAGGAATAACCTCCGTGTAAATGTAACAATCTGCTGACGATGGATCTGAATGTTTTAATTCTATTGTATTATTTTTATTTTCACTGTAAAGCACATTGAATTGCTTCTATGTATGAACTGTGCTATATAAATAAACTTGCTTGCTTGAGAGAAGGGCCAGAGTTAAAAAGCCCTGTGATGTAGGTAACCCCTTATGGGTGGGACATACATTAGACACATTGCCATCAATATTAGTTTGTGAATATTGGTTACGTTTCTTTCTAAGCTACTACAAGGCTCAGCCGAGATGTGTTGAGTAAAAAGCCAGATGAACTGCAGAGATCAACCGTTTACATCACGAAGGCTGACATCACATCTCATGCACAGATGCTGCTCTCCATGACAACATCAGTCGGTCCACTGACAGGTATGATACTTATCAAAGTCTTGTAAGATCGGTTAGGCATCCGCAACATCTAAACTGAGACACGGCCTAAAACTTGGAGAAGTGGGTGACACTGAGAGGAAACTGTAAATATGAGAACAGGATCCAGCTCCTTCTCTCACAGTGACACCCAGAGACCCCCAATTAACACAGCCCCTCCAGTCTGCGGCGTACCAGCGTTGAATTCAGCACCAGAAGGCCCTGGCACACTCCTCTCACAGGAACCTGTCAAGTGTGTCATGACCTTTGAAGCCTGTTAATAGGTGAAAGGTGAGAAGACCATTCTTTCAAAGTTCCCACCTTTAATCCCTGGCAGTTTAACACACTCGGCTCACGGTAGTGACAAGTGTGCCCCTTTGAAATGGACAACAGGACCACAGTTAAAAGGTGAAATAAGTGTGCTCTTTAAAGTAGCCACTTTCCCCAACCAACAGGTCTAACCACAAGCAACAGCCATTCTCAGACAACTGAGAAGTGTGTCTTATTCTTGGGAAACCACAAATCAAAACACTAGCTTGTACTGATTTAATGAGGCCCATCTCCGGGGTAAAAAAAAACATTACTTCAGTCACAAGTAACATTTCAATATGCACTCTAACACCCTTTGGCACAAGTCACTTTGGGCCGAGAAGTGTGCCCTTTTAAGGGAAACCCTCCCCTCTGGTCACACACACCTGATGGTTAGAGGGCCAATAAAACTTCAATAATGTGTGTGAATAAAATCCTTTAATTAGTATAGTAATTGGTCAGAATTTGTATTAATACTTCAGTGTTCTAAAGATAGTTACACTTTTACCGTCCATTAGCTACCCTTTTGAATAACTGGCCTTTATAAGATAACAAGCAGAAATGTTTTGTATTGGAATAATTTTCATGACAACATACCGTGTTTCCATGTTCATCCACTGAATTGCTACCTGTAGATAGGGTGAAAAACACATTACTTGGGAAAAACTTTACACATCTATTTGCCTCTTATCCACATACGCATTTACTGCACTACATATTATATCAATATAGCTTTGTTGTGTGTCACCTGTTAAATTACATCTAAAAAGAGCATAACACAAATCTGTTCATTTTTATTAAACATCATTACCATAGGAAACCTTCCACAACAACAAAATGTGAAGTCTGAGTTATTATAAAGTTAAACAATTTACCACAAATTACAGTATTCAGTACACCAACAGTACAATAACACAGGACTATACAGTACTGAGAGAAAGTCTAAATCACCCACAGTAACTCAGACATATGACATGCGTGCATAGAAAAAAGACATGAGTGCAAAAGATACTCCGGAGCAACAGTCCTCCTGTCAATCAGCTGAAAGGTGAATTATACACAAACCTGCAGTCTCCACATTCTCAAAAAAGCTACATCAGGAAAACCCTCCCAAAAGGAAATATTCCAGAGCCACAGAATTCCTCCGCTATCATCTGCGCGACCTTCACTAGGGCTGCCTGTTTAGAGTTAGTCCTTGAAATGCTGTTACCCCTGAGAGTAGGGGCCCAAAGACAGGAAGGGGTCAGTTGGGAGGCAGACTCACCGAATATGTACACCATGCTGACGGCACCTCCTATGCCCATCAGGCCTGCTAACCGTATCACCATCTTCTTAGCGTAGGCGGTGTTCTCCTTTTGCTTCTTGTCATCAGTCTTGTCTTGCGTCTGCTCTGAGTCCCCGCCCCCCTCACCCTCTGGAGGAGGTTTACCCTGTAAGTGCAAACACCATTCAGGTAGGATTCCTGTAACTTCCTCACAAGACATTCTATCACGTGGAAATATTTACAACATTGATAAGCTAGTAAAATAGAAATTATTACAAGGAAATAAATGTCAGTGATCTACTACTAGAGCAGGTAGGGCAAAGGGTATGCAAAAGAATCAAAACGACCTAAGGCAGCAATTACTGATTTTGAAAGCCATAGGGGATGGTTTTGCAGTCACAAAATATGCATATTCCTCAGATTTTCTAATGAGCGTGATTATTTCGTCAAGTAAAAGGCTTAATCAGTGTCTGTGAAACCGGTTCTTCGACAGTCAATTTAGGCAAAGTTATTTAACCAGGAATACGTCACATTCAATCATGTGGATCTGACCTTCGGAAATATACAAGAACCTCTCTTGGGCTATTATACGTCTAGCTATGACTTACGGTACAGTATGTTACTATGGCCTCGGTTTGAACAGAAAGTTTGCCAAATAAAAACACACTTCAAACCGAAAATTAACATGTGAGTGGATCACGATGGCTAGCCAACTACTTACCGGGTCCACTACTTGACTGGCTAAGTAGTATGATAAGGCTAGCTCATCTCCCGTCCTGAATACTTCGGAGCAGCTGAACCACAGTTAGCAGAATAGCTTCGCCGTAGGTAACACTAGCTGGCACTTAAAAAACAAGTCCTGTCGCGCGCTGTTTACATTGAATGATATACAGCTAGCAGCAACTAACAAATGCGATTCTATGTAGGCTAACTACAGGTGAGAGGCTACAGCTAGTTGGATGAGACTGACAAGCTAGCCGATCGCGACATGTTTCTCCGAGTTCATTCATTCACCCAAATAATGGGGCGTCAGTGAAAAATAAGACTCATGACAGACCGGGATTTCAAGTATCTGGGAATGACAGTTCATAAACACAAATGTACCTGATTTTTTCGATGTGAATTTGTTGTTTTTGTAACCGTGCTTGATAGATTATGGCTAGCGATTCAACTAGGCAGATACTGATGTCAGTTAGTTAGCTAACGTTAGCTAACCATGGTAGACTCACCTGACTCTTCTGTTGCTGCTGAAGCCTTTCTTGCAAGATTGCTTGAGCGAGTCCACCTGATGCACTGTCACTGCTCTCTCCTGTTGGTAGCTTCTCGGTGGACAGTGCCCGAATGAACTCCACCAGTGCTGGGGTAAATACCCCTCTGTCCCCATCCCTGAGTCGCAGGAGGCCTCTGCTCGCACGGACACACATGGGGAACATCGACAACGCCGACATCTTGAATGGAACAGTGCGGGTGAACGTAGCGCGAGCGAAAAGGACAAACGCGCCTCATTGGTTTATGTCACTAAAAGCGACAGCCATACGAACGAATCTCAAGAGGTAACGACCAAATGAAACAAAATAGGGCGGTACATATAGCTTTCGCCCCAATCGAAACGAATATTTCTTTGACCTTCGAATGCAACCCAAAATGTCCATCATTACTAATGGCAATGCCCAAAGTTTGTTACTTTGGGGTGTGATAGCGTTCACATCGAAAGGATTAACAAAAATTACTGTGTGTTATATAATTAATGTTGTTGTTTGGTTAAGTGTATTTATGTGTACTGTATATTGCAGTCGGTGACTCTTGTTTAGTGTCCTTTATTTAAGTTTTTCATTATGAGTAAGCACATCGTGAGTCTGTATAATCCAGAGTCAAATTCTTCTTATGTGCACACATACCCAGCGAATAAAGCCGATTCTGATTCTGATTAAATAAATGTTGAACTATATTGTATGCAAAACCAACGTATAAATATTTTAGTTCATAATAAGGAATTTGCCAAGATAATGTAATATTTGTATTTATTATGGACCAATGTTTAATGTGTTTAATACCTTCCATTAATGAACAAGTAGTAGGAAAACTGTAGAGATGTTAGAATACTTCTCGTGTTTAAGTGGGAAGTGCTATAGTGCAGGTAATATCAAGAATATGAAACAATTCTGTATGTAGAAATTATGTAAGGGCCCTCGACATATATATATAACTCGTTACAGTAAACATATCATTAATTGATGAATTGAATTGATCTTAAATAATTTCTGTTACACTTAAGAACAGCTCAATGTTGATTTTTTTTCAAGACTTATTACCTTCAACCTAAGTTGTATAACAAATGTGGACATTACCCATCACATTATTTGAACAGTTCAGTTGTGAAATCGTTCATATATTGCTATACATAAACTGTTCCTAGATAGTGAATAAACATTGTATTTACTATATGTCAATCAACAGTGCCCAATGTACAAAACCAACCAAGAAAACAATGTACTGTGTGCCACAAATATATAATGTACTGTCATAATTAAACAACAAATGTTAAAGGGGAATTGCTATAATTTTTACATTGTAATATAAGAAAATGTCCATAAGATATAATAGCGTAATGATAGTGTTTAAAACATCGGTTCACTAGAGGTGTACCAGAAACGCATCCTAAATGCTGAATTCCTATTGGCCAACAGAAGGCACACCATGTTTCTGTTGTCATATGGAAAAGCCTTACTAAGATAGAGTTCTCTCCTCAAACAAGCAATGGCAGACAGGGGCAAGCGAAATCGCTGTCTACTAATATTCTATTCAGGTCATGCAAATTCTGTTTGAGAAAATAAGTACTGAAAAATAAAAGGAACCATTGTGCCATCAAAATAACTTTTTACATTTTCAAAAAATTAAAAATAAATAAATGTTACAGTTTATGTGTCTTGATTAACTAAACGAAAAAGTGAAATGAGTGAATAGTTTGTTGCAATATGCAATGTTGCTGTCATTCAGCTAACGTCCACAAGGTGGGACCAAATTTGAGACTTCCCTTTGAATCAAAGTGGGTTAACACAAAACAATCACTGACACAATCACTTTTCCAGAATGTAACACAAAATACACAGGTAGCCACCCAAAGTCAACAAATTAGTGTAAAACCTGAAGTAAACATCCACCTATTCTGTATTTCCACATGTATAATTTAAAATGTTCTATTGTCCATTTATTTTCCTTTTACAGAAAAGTAATTCAATAGCTGCATTGCTTGAACAGGGAAACACATACACAATTGAATACCTCAAGAAGTAATCCCCATTTCTGGAAAATTAATTTAAAAAACAACCAAATGCCCTTGTTTTTTCTAAATTACCCGATGCTCAAGGTGTAATCTTGAGCAAGGTGTAATACATGACGTTAGCAACAAGAATTTGCCTCTGCAGCAGATTTGTCTTTTGCCCCAGGCCAAAGGGGGGCACTGTTGATCTTGTTGCCAATTTTAGCAGCCTCAGTCTGAACGGCATCATTTCCGACACGTTTCTGGATTTCAGAAGCCATGGTTAAAAATGATTTCTCCACATTATCAGCATTCTTGGCACTGGTTTCTAGAAATGGCATCTTTAGGGACGAAGCCAGTTCCTGAGACAAAAGACAGACATTTTACAACATCTTTGAATTCAAAACAGGACGAAATATCCTTATACTGTTACACTCCTCTATGATTAACAGCAATTTGTAGTCAGTCAGGGATGTTTTGTGCAATGATGACAAGTATTTTATCTGAATGCAGACACTTACCAAACCAGTGGCAGAGTCCACAACCTTTTTTGCGACCAGGTCACATTTGTTTCCCACAAGTAACTTGGAGACATTTTCACATGCATAGTGGTCTATCTCTTCCAACCACTGCTTAACGTTGTTAAAAGACTCCTGGCAACAACACATAATGAAATCCTGTACATACGGTTTTAGTTGATTAACTCTGATGTAATAGACTCTCAACTTGGAGTAGTAGAAAGTAAATGTTTGGCAAAGATGAAGAAAACATTTTGGAAATGTCCCCATTCTCTGCAATAAGTCCTTCTGATTAAAAGTGAGTCTGCTGAATGACTTAAATATTCAGGTTAACTTAGGAACAGTGAGCTTAGACATGTTACCTGATCAGTGACATCATACACAATAATGATCCCATGCGCTCCTCTGTAATAACTGGAGGTGATCGTCCGGAATCTCTCTTGTCCAGCTGTGTCCCACTAGAAGCGGTCAAGCACCAGTTAGATCTTACAAACCAGCCTTACCACATCAATATCCCTAAAATGTACAACTAGGTCTGACTAGGAGAGACGGTCCCACTTGGGGCCCATACAAGATGGATTTTCTTCCATCACAAGCCACAGTTGTTAGTCAGATCATTATGTTTTAGCAAAAATAACCTTTGCTACACAAGTCCCACTGGGCTAAAAATGGATCAGCCCAGCTGGAATTTACCTGAAATGCCAGATGCCCAGTCATTCAGCACTGGAGCTTATCTTATAAGAATATGCTCACAATTTGAAGTTTGACAGTCTTTCCTTCCATTTCAATGGTTCGGATCTTAAAGTCAACTCCGATGGTGCTGATGTAACTCTCTGTGTATGTGTCATCCTGAGAAGGAAGGACAATTAAGCTGTGCTATTATTTATGTCTGAACACATCTGCTTACCTTGGTTTAGTACTGGTATGGATTGCTCTTGCAGTGTCCTGTCTACAAAGGAAGCGGCCCTGACTTTTTGTTTTTACCTAAGACTCTATGCCAAAGATTGTGTGAATTCTACTTTAACACGATGCTTACCGCAAACCGCAAGAGCAAACAAGATTTGCCGACCCCGGAGTCTCCTATAAGAAGCAGCTTGAACAGGTAGTCGCTGAGGAAGACATCACAACACTTATTTAGGTTGCTTGTTAAATAGGATCGGAAAAATACGTGTCCGTCAACTGAAAATGTAATATTGTTTTCCTGTACACGCTCTGTAGAAACAGACACTGTGGTCAGCTTTTCAAGTTACATTTCTGTAGCGGTTGTTTGTACGGCCGGGTTATCTTGTGAGCCGATAAGTTTCTATGTGAAAAAAGCGAAATAAATAGTATACAAAAGTTCACACCCATTACCTCACTTATAGTGTCAGGGAAAGACTAAAACAATTCTGATCATTTTAAACCTTTGATTGATCAGATTACATATTTCTTCTTGCTTTCACAACCATAACAATAACACTGCAACAGTCACAACTCATTAATACTTACTATTCAGGATTCATGGCCAGGTACTAATGTCCAAGAGGAAGGATTGTAAACAAAGGGAATAGGACTGTTAATGTTGTCTGTGTTATCTTTGGCTTTTCAGATGCGTTGTTTCCGTCCTTCAGAGGGCAAACAGCACCAGCAGAGAGTCCCATTATTTATTAAAGCCCAAGATCATGTTTCAGTTTGGTCAGTACCTGAGCCTTAAAGCTGTAGCCCAGATCAGCTAGGCAAATCCTACTGTGATATTCATTCACAGTCCATAGCAACAAGAAAAGTTAATAACAAAGTTTTATTCCCAAGATTTTGTCATTGCTCATTACATTTTACCGAAAGACAGTAGTCTAGAGTGTTTTCTTAAAAAAATCATTCAATCTGCAAAATCTAAAAGTTAATTCAAGTTCAGTGAAAATAATACATTTTCATAAAAACAAATTTCTTAAGCCTTGACAAATAGAATTCAAAATGTTTAAAAAAAAAAAAGAGTTTAGACAGACACTCAATATAATTTAAACTCAATACAAATGAAAATAAATTAAATTGAAGTGCAAAATTCTGCAAACATGACCGGTTGCTATGTAGTCATCACATAGTTGTAATGGGATTTATTGCCCATTTAAAAACCACCAGCTAACATTTGGATGACCATATGACAGAGGTTGACACAGAGCTGTGACACAGAACTGACACAGGAAACAGGACCATTCATACTAGCCACATATATGTGCTGGTCTTTTTGTTAGATATCCAAACGCTTTGACCAAAATTAATTTAGAGAGGTTTTAGGCTATGCATGGAATGTATGTGCGTGAATGGTCATTACAAAAAGTGATACATGAAGCCTACAAAATTATGCAATGTAAAACAAAACATGAGCAAAACAAACGGTTTTAAAATAATGCACGCTAATCACTGACAAACATTCTCGCAATGTCCACGCTCGTCTGATTCTGTAAAAAATAAATAGAAAGTAACAATTTACTATAGTTCTGGAACCAAGACAGGTGAATAAATTGTCGTTTATCATCAACCCACAACCATCCTGTCACTGGTTAAAAAGCTTATTTTTAGTAAGTAAAAAGGTTTTCATGATTATATTTTGGCTTCCTGCTATTTAGTACTCTACACTAGTAGCAGCATGCTCACTGTCAAGACGAATCAGCAAACAGTATAAATGACATGATCTCAGTCCACAGGCAATCACTTCACAGGTAGGGTCTGTTTGTTTGTGTGTATGTGTGTGTGTGTGTGTGTGTACAAATGTTTTGCGTGTACGTTAAGTCGTCGGGTGGCTGTTGACCTTGTCCCGCAGGAGAGCCAGGGCATTTGTGGAGAAGTCTCGCAAGACACTAACAGTCTCTCGCTGCATCTGCAGGGAATCGCGCACAAACACCTGCTGTGACTCCACCAGCTGCTGCACCGACTGGGCCAGGGTCCCCAGAGAGCCTGACACAGCCTCCAGCAGAGCTGTGGTGGCCTGCTGCTCCCGGAGGCTAAGGGAGGCACTGTGGGCAAGCTGCTCGCGCACGGCCCTCGTCCCCACGCCAGGGTGGGCGTGGGGATAGGAGGGGGGTGCGGAGAAGGAAGAGGAGGGAGCGGGGAGAGAGGAAGAGGAGGACACAGGGGGAGGGGACGCTGGAGCCACGGAGGAAGACATAGGGGCGGAGGAGGCAGCGAGTCTGGAGTAGGTGCGACGTGGCTCAGCGGGAGGACGGAAGGAGCCCATATGACGTGGTTCCTCCTCTAGGTCGTCAAAGCCTAGGCTGTCTGTTGCCAACACACAAACACAACAGGCCCATAACAATACAGAAACACAGGACACGAAACAAACTCTGGACACCATGAAGTGGGAGAGAAGGCTTTACCTTCATCGATCGGTGCCTCGAATGAAAACTCGTGAGATAACTTCGAAGGATCCCCTAAAAAAAATATACAAATTATAATACTTAAAATATGACACGGGAGAAGATAACAATCAACAGAACGTGTGAACAGTGCGTGGCGTGCACGAGTCACGAGTGAGAAAATGCTCATGAGGAGAGGCCAAGCTGGGAACACAGGGGAGACTCACGGCCAAACTGCATCTGGGATAACATGGTGGCGTCTTTGTCCGGAGTGGAGAACGGTGACAGGGGCATGGACTGGCCAACGGCGTGGGGGCTGGTGCCGTGCACACCCACGTGATAAAGGCCAGACATACCATTAGACGTGCCGGCCGACATGTTGCCAAAGTCTTCCTCCTCAGGCTCATAAGTCATACTGGCCAGAGTGGCCTTTTCTGGAGGGGTCATGGTTAGGATCTCGTGCACCATCTTCTCCACTGGCGACAAGTTCTGGGAGATCCGAATGCCGTTGGGCCCCCGCATGGCCGCCATCCTGCGGTTGGCGTCGCACTTCAGGTCGGCCCACTTCTTGACGATCTCCATGACCTCACGTTGGCACTCGCTGATTTTGTTGATGCGAATCGCGATGTCCGCCCATGTCCGTTTCCTCAGGTCCGATGAGGCCCCTTGGTTGAACTTGCCTGTGGCGTGGTGACATGCAGAGGTGACGGCACATTGAGGTACAAAAAAACAAGATGCAAGCTGAGAATTAGGGAACAAGGCAGAACATGACCAACGGACCTCACACATTGCAGAGCACAATCTCGTAAACACTCTAATATGAGTCTTGAGTGCAAATGGGTACTTACTCACGAGAATGTGCCTGTTCCTTTTTACTTCAGTCAGCAGCAGGTGGACTTCGTTGAAGGTGAAGCGTGACTTCCTCTTCTTCATTGGCAGGTTGCCCCCAAGATCTTCTATTTCGCTATAGGTGAATTTGAAATTCATGTTGCGGCCCGCACGCCCCCTGGGAGCACTGCCCGTACCTAGGAGGGCAACAGCCCTGGCACAGCCAGTCTGCAGGAGGACAGAACATAAACCACTGGTTTGAATCAAAGTGCAATACGGGCCGTGTCGAGAGATTTAAGAAACAGGTGTACTGAAACCCACTGTGAGGACAAATTACTGTCTGTGTTAAAATATATGCTGTGCTGGAAAGTCTGAGGATCCATCCCATAAGGAACACTTAGAAATGTGTTAAACTCATTTCACTCATCTACTCCCCCCCGTACTTGATTTCAAAGATACATATTTTGCTACATCTAGAGCAAACACTGTATTGCCAACAGTTGGTTAGCCCGAAACATCTTTCCACTACTCACCAAACAACGGCACGTGTAACCCAGCAATACAGCGTGAACCTGTCATGGAATGACTTTGACACCCCTGGCTTAAATGATAAATGCTGGTATACGTGGCAAGTTTCAGTACAATTTACTTTAGCCAACAGTCCCCTCGTTGTACTCTGGGTCATTGGCACATCATATTTAGTATAGGGAATTAAATGTCAACTGAAGTGACCTGATGCATCAAGTTCCATTAAAACACAGTATCCGTCATTATTGGAAAGATTTGTGACAGAGATTATAGTTTTGTAAAAACAAAAATAAATTAATTAATGATGAATTAAATTGGGTCATTTGCCTTTAAATTAACTATTTGTATAATTAACAGCTTCAATCTTACACAGCCTTGCCAGGCCAATGAGCATTATGCTTCCTGGTTCTTTGTTGAACCCCCTCCCTTGTCTACGGTGAATCTAGCTACCTACTATGCTTTGATGTTTGCCGTACAGCGAACGCCAGTCTTTTCAAACACGGTAATGAGCATCCGTGTCAAGACGGGACGAAATATGTAATAATAAACCTCCGAGTATTTAATAACTGTATATGGATAAACCGACCAGACAATAGCGAGTTTTCGTATTCATTCTGCCTAGCTAGCTACCATTTTAGAAAGACGTAGAGCAACGTCGGCTCTGTTGGCCGCTAGCTGGCTGGCTAGCTAAGTAAGCTAGGTCGTCCGCGTTTGTTTGCAGATTGTTTACAGATACTTAAACTTTAGCTCGCGTAATAATTATCCATCATGTTAAAATAGTTAACAGTACCATATGTGAAGTTGTGATTGATTTGATATGGTAGGAATTACCCGTAGAGTGAAGAACGTATTTTTTTCTCCTCTTGCAGTGCAGCTTCATAAACTTCGCACAGAAACGATAACGTTGCGCACGCAGCACTCAGATGGCGTTTTTTTTCCATGACCCACACACGGCCACGAGCGCAACATCTACGAAATCTTACCAGAATACGAATTTGGCATGCTGCCAAGAAATGGCCACAGTACTGTTTAATGTGCATCAATCACTGCTACTTTCGTTATGAATTAACGTACATTATGTATAGAACGAAAGACGTACTCCATGTGGAGACAAATCTATGTTGCTGGTGCTGAAGAACGAAGGCCGTAAACTAGTATTTACTGGTAATTGTAAGAGCGTATACTAATGGACAACGAGGCGCTGGGCAATTTAAAATGAGTTTATACTTAAACACTGATCATATTTAAACAGATTTCAAATTAATAACCCAGTGACATGTAAGAAAAGTATCATTCAGTTAGTCTTCAAACAAAATCCGTGAAAGAATGTAGCCATTGTTTAATATAAAATGGAGTTCAATTCATAATTTATATAAACGGTAACAAAATGAGTCATCATTGTTCACGTATACAACATTAACAGAATTACCCGGTAATAAGTTAGCAAATAAACATAACATCAAGGGGATGTATCTGCTTATTTTTATGGTATTTAGGAAATTGTGCGATGGAAACCAAGTTTGACAAATTGTTTTACAAGGACCATTAACTGCTGGATACGGAGATGTTAAGCGATTACACCATCCTTACCCAATATCCTTACACATGTGGAATGCAGGAGAGAGTGGTTGCAATTTATAGTTCACTGAGACACTTAAAAAATAAAATACAAATGACGTATAAAGTGCATTTTACATTAGGGACAGTGATCCCTAATGTAAGGGTTAAAAGACAAGTAGGTGCCGAATGTTTATTCCTCATAATTTACATTATATCGCCTGACCACACGATTGGAAACCAATCTAACCCCATTGCGACTCTATTTCACATCGAAAGAAGTGGGGAGGTTGAGGGTCCCGCAGATTAGGCAAAGAACGGATGTGGAATGGCTAGCCTACCTTTCGTTTTTAGAGAATAGAATCTAACCAATAGATGGCAGCAGTGAGTCCAATAGTGAGTGGGACCGTCGTTTATAGACTATGGCGTCTGCCATTGATATTTCATTGAATTTGTACTAAATATTGTTGTCAAGATGGAGACGCTTTTGGATAATGTTGGTTACCCTGTTGATTAAGGGCATATTACCCCTGTGGATGAACATTATATGGAGACACATAGGCACAGGACTAAAAGTGAGAGCAGATCAAACAGCAAAAAGGTCCATCTTCCTCTAATTCTTCATTAGATTCTTAGCTTGTCGACTGGCAGCATCAATACAGGAAACATTGAGATTGGTCTGCAAAATAAAACATTGATTGTTGATCAATACATAATAGGGAATCCAGTTCTTTCAGAGTTATAGCTGTATGGCATGTAGACTGACCTTGACATCAATGCGGTCTATCTGAAGATTTTGCGTGTCAATCTCATTGCCTACATCTTGTGCTATGCTCTTCAGGTTGCCTAACATGCTGCCTACATGTCTCAGATTCTCCTCCATCTCATCTTCACGTGAATCATTTGTCACCCTGACAAACAGAAATACAAATTAAGAGAAAAAACACCACATAGTGCATAATTTGCAGATGTCAGATTTTTACTTTTTAGCATTTACAATGTTGTGTTTGCAAGGTGTGTTCTGTGCGTCAAAGGAAGGGCAGTGGGTTTTAATGAACCTCCTCTGTTTGTCCAGGTGCTTCAACAACATGACAGGTGACTGGTTTTACCTGTCAATTTAGGACAGGATAAATATCTTTCCGCTTCCACACACAGCCTTTGTTATGTGTGTACAGTCCTTGGAGCTAGAAATTAGCAAGTAGTTTTTGTGTGCATTCAAATCATTTTTGGCTGAGCTAAATCCTCACATTCATGTATGTGCCAAATATGAAATTTTGCAACATAATATTAGTGCATAGGCATAATGGTGTAATATAGTACATATCAAACATGTGTCTGCCTTTGATCCAAATGGGACATTCCTCTTAGTCAATAATGGTCAAGACAGCGGGTTCATATTTTTTTCAAGATGTGTGTGTAAAATTTAATTGCGCTGTAGATCAATGGAATTGTAAGGAACACAATGTCAACGCATGCCTCCCACAATGCAATATCTGTGCACAGCTAGCTACTTGCTCACCTGTGTATGTAGCCACCGCTCATGACCATCTGCTCTCTCTCATCCGTGACACGTGAGGACGGCTGGCCGGACACCACCCCATCCTGGCTGTCCCCCCACACTTTCTTATACGCTCCACTTTCCTCAAAGTCCTTCAGCCTGTGCAGAGCCACAGAGAGGACGGAGCACATGACACAGGCATGCAGCTCCAGAATAAATTAATAGACCACTGATCAAGAGTTCACACAAAACTTTCCTTTGCAACTTTTTTGGAAAGGAATGAAAAAGGTGCAATGGTCTCAGTTTTTTCCGGAGCTGTATGCACTGAGAGCATTCACCTCACTGACACATACTTATCACAGGAGCACAGACAGCAGCATTTGCCCAGGTCCGTCAGGTTCTTCTCGGCCTCCTTCATGTCAGAGTTGATCTGATCCAGGCCCTCCTCAATCCGCTCAAGTTGCTCTGGACAACGCAAAACGTGAAGGAATTGGAGGTGTGGGGGAGGAAAGGGGTGAACAGGAGAACGTAATGCAACAAGCTCCCAAATGACAGATTTACAAAGCCAGCGTTCAAACATTAAATATGTAAGGCATGTGCAAACCACAAAACCTATATCAGGAAAAGAAGAACGTTACAATTGTGTCCAAGTGCACGAAATGCCTGGTGTGAATAGAAGGTATTCGGTAAAATTGCTGTTCTTTGCTTCTGTTCACCCAATCTCAAAACGGAAACAAAACACAAAAAATGAATCATGGGTGATGAGCAGAGGCGTCAGGCACAGTCAGATGGACTTTCTGCGAGCCAGCGGGACCTGACTCGAAGGGGGCAGAGCTAACACGCAGATGTGGGTGACCTCTGAGCGCGGCAGACCTGCTTGATGAGGTGCCAGATGCACAGGCCACAGCACTTGGCCAGGCCACTGACATTTTTCTTGGCCTCTCATGTCCTCGTAGATGTGATGAAATCCCCTCTTCAATGCGGTCCAACTTCTCTGCTCATGTCGGTGAGGGCCGGGAGCATGACGAGAACAGATGGAAGGAACGCGGGAGGAAACACAGTGGACAGACCACAGTACATAGACATAATACTGACATAATCAGTGACTTACAGTAAAGACACAGACCAGGATCATCTAAGACTGCTGGTATGCGACTGACATTGACATGCCCACCTCCAAACATCAAACCATGAGGGAAAATGATAGGTATAATGACATACAGTCGGACCGATTTCATTACCTCCTTGTTCGTCCAGCATGACCAGACACAGTATTCCTTTATCTCTGCTCTGTTGAGAAAATAAATTGTTTTATTTTTGGCAGGAATTACTGCCTGTCCATCTGTTGTGTTTAATAAAAGACATTCAAACAGAAATGGGAACACATCAATTACAATGTGGCTGATTGTGATGTTGCTTTTCAACAGAAATCAAATAAACATGCTTCTCTTAAAAGACTGATTGGAGTTCGTTTTCATCAGGCAGCCAACAAAATTCACAAGAAGCAATGTGATTAAGACGATGAGAATGACAATGTGTCATTATAATTAGGGCTCGGTCGATAGAAAGGCGGACTTCCATGCAATACCTCCTCAACTAGCTGCATCATACGACGTGTACTCTCCAGGGACTGAGCAAAGGGAGAGAGAGAGGACAGCGGATGCAGTTACTGAAGATACAGTGCTAAAAAATGATCAAGTCCTAAGAGTGAGGCTGCCACCTGTGAGGTAACTTCACAAGTGACAATGAAAGGGTTATATTAAAAATGCAAATAAAACATGTTCATTATCAGTATTTGTATTGCCCATATTAAACTATATACAAATCTTAACACTCTTTACACAGGGATGGCATTTCTGGTGGTAGTAAATCTTACAAGACACATTTTGTGAAATCTCACTGAACTCTTATTGTCTTCCCGTGTCTTCCCTACAAGTGTCAGGCTCAGCTGATTAATATACTCTAATTTCAGAGGTCTGTGTGCCAAGTGTGTTCACAGAACTGGGTACATTTCTCGGGGGCATTTCCAGAGGTTGAGATAACGACTGTGAAATGGCTGCAGTGTGCAGTAACTAACGCTTATCAAAGAGGAAACACGCAGGAAAACAGGCTAAGGGTGATGTCAGTGTGTAATCTCTGTATACAAAGCCTGAATACAAAACGATTGAGCTTTTAATGTCAGGATCAACAGGAAATAATAAACATTGTGTATTGACAAAAGTACAACAGAAGGAATTCAAATTCTTCAAAACACACAAGTCATTACCTCATCTGTGACCTGGTGGGCCTTTCTATTTAGCTCATCCTGGTCTGTCCTTACAGGCATGTGGGCAGCCATCTTGGTTATGAACTTCAGCAACAGTGGGTGGACTGCACAGTCTACGCCTGGTTTGCTCAGTGGCCTCTTTTCCCAAAAGGTGAGGTTAGAGCATCAGTTGGATTTGACACCAGTTCTGGTTTAAAAAAAAAAGACAAACAGTGCTGTGGTACAGAGCTCTATATTGTACAGTAATGTGAAAGTCCAGGCAGTTGTCTATGAGGTATCATCCAGAAATGCTGACATGGTCAGTTGGTAAGTTGGTTTATCATTGGTGCCAGAACTGAATGCCATTCTCTGGGTGAACCTGGCGACAAGGAACAATACTACTTAGAAAACATTCAGTTTAGTCAACAACATATATTGTGATTCAACTCCATGACAACAGCTTCTTTCTTCAGTGCCACTTAATCTTCATAGCGCTAAAAACCTAACAACATCTGGCATGTTAGCTGCACCGTCTATCCTTTATGTTGTCTACACGACCTACCGCGTCACCACTCGTCTATACACCCCCACTGCCTCTTCCCTCAAATCATATTCCATTCACTGAAGAACACAATTAGTGCCTACTTCAGGCAATCCCTCTCGTTTCTTAGACCCCCACACCTACATGCATCCCAACCTACGCTCCTTCGATTCTGTTGTTGAGGGTGACAGGTTTTCAGCATCTTGATAATTACCCTCTAATCACCAGCTGCCTAACCCAGGCACCACTTGGAGCAATGAAAGGAGATGGGGAGAGTGAAAATGATTAGAGGGAGAGATGATTAGGAAAAAAGAGGGAGTTATGTGGAAGAAAGACTGAAGATAAGAGACAACCAGAACTGACAACAGTATGCTTTGTTTGGGAATGCAGAGACCGTATCAATGTTTTCACTACAGGTGCTTGTGTGATGAGGACCACAAGACAAGCTGTTTGAGACAACTTAATTGCCAAGGAAAACACAGATCTGTTTTAATTTTTCAATTAACCCTTGTCTCCTGTCCAAAACAGGACTGAGAGACAGTACATCTCAGTCAAAGACTTCCAGTTGTACTACGGCTGACTCGGTCAGACATCACCAACATTGATGGTCATGAGAGAAATTTCCCTGACTCACTTGCATAATTAGAGAGACTGTATTTGTATGCTTAAATTTAAGACCATAAGGAAAGTATAAGAGGTTCAGTCAAAAGCAGCAGAGAATATGACCATAAGAGTTGCTCGTGGGGCATTAGGTTTGAAAAAACCCAGGACAATTCAAATTAGAGGAGCATGCGGATTCATACCTCAGTGATGGGGAATATTGGCTTTGATTTGGATGTATTAGCATTTTTCATGAGTGTTCAGTTGGTTGATCAAGTGCAAACTGCCAAACCACCCAGTACTCGTTGGTTTGCTTCGCCAAGTGACCACTGTTCACATGCTGTACTCAGGCTGACCACTAGGAAAGTGTAGCTTATTAATGTAACCACAGCATACAATATATAAAGGCACATGCAAATGTCTTTTTTGTTCTGCAAAATGACTGTTGATCACTAAGTGTCTGTTTTCCAAAGAAAGGAAGTGTTAACCTGATGTTTACAAGGGCCAAATATTGGTTGATGTTTTTATTTAAGGCTGTCATGCAAAATCCTCCTTTGCCACCAAGAAAATGTTTTGGAATTACAGCAGATACCAAACACGCTCTAAAGACTGGATAGCACTGAATAAAACAGTTCTGAATATTTTGACACACTCAATTGAATCGACATATTAGGGCCAATAAAGCAATTTAATGTTTCATTAAGTATCTTTTTGTGAATTGTAATTGTTTTTCTTCATTTATGTCTTATTTCCATTTTAAATGTTTTTTTAATTGTTCTAATGCTGGGCTCAGCTGTGAAAGAAACCTTGATCTCAGTTGACCTTGGTCTCTGTAAATGTAAAAAAAAATACAATAATAAAGAAGATCAGAGGTGATTGTTCACAGCTTGACTTGGTTTCTTAGATTATGGATCAAGGACACCAACAGAAGAAGACTGCCATGTAAACAAAATAAGGAACTTTCAATAAATACAAACAAAGTAATTATACAATGCCCATTCACAAAGAATACTAATCAGTGTTGTAAAAGTTTATTTTGAGTCCCCAAAGCTTGCCTGTAGATGGTCAACTTTTATCCAGACTATATAATTAACATTTTATCCAACTATGTACTAACCCTAACCCAAATTCGAATCCTAACCTACAGAGCAAGCAGTTGCTTATGAACAGATAGTTTAACGTTTGTTAATAGTATTACACTTGATTTCAATTCGTTTTGATTACCTGTAAAGGATTAAGTTCAGTTACAATGCGCAGTATCATCAGCATATGCATTGTTGCGCGAGATCTATCGCATGTTTACATAGTATCAAGTAACATGCAGTTTTATTTGAACAAATAAGATGCTGATAATTTTAAACTAAAATAACCGTAACTTCATTAAACGTATGCAAATATAATTTGAGTGATACTTTGATGTACCTATAAAGGGTTTATCAATCGGGTAACTTATCCCACATATACAAAACATTACCCTGTCTATAAAGTGTTTAGAAATGAATATAAAACTCCCTTTAAACGTACCTTTTACTTTTATGAGTGGTCGTGTTTCCCTCTACTTAGCCAGACATTTAAATCCAAGAGAGCACACCTGTTAGCTGGTTTATCGATCTGTCCTACACCGGTTTCCTCAGCATCAGTTTTTCTTCTGCAGGTCAGCTCTAGACCCATGGCCATTCAGTACTAACGCGTTCTTAAATGATGCAGATAGAAACGTAAACACTAGAGCCATACGAACTTGTTTACATGACTTGGAAACACATGCTTGTTCTATTTATCATATTTCTATCTTAACTTTCCAGAACGACGAGACACAGTGAACCCGCCCCAGGTCAGATGACACACCGCCAGGTCCCTCCTCCGAGATCAGGCTCGGTTGAACAGCCGCGATCGTTGCTCTAGAAACTGCCCTGGTACCGCGACAGATTTCAGCAGGCGCTAGTCGGTGTGTGGCTCCTTCTGACCGTGCATTGTGTAAATAAAGTTAATTTGCATTCGTTTCTAGGGCATCACTTGGCAGTGGAAAACAAGAGGTGCTGATGAATAACTAAAGATGTATCAACTTCATATTTGACTTTGGTTAGCAAAATATATAATTCAAACACAAAAAATATTGTATAAAAATGTACAAGAAAGCACAATTTTAATGAGAAAAAGCTGAATATTTACTGATGATTTTTTTATTGACATGACATTCTATTACATAGCTGTATGGCATGTTTAACAAAAAGCTAATCGATGGGTATTTTAGAAAACATCACAAAAATATTTGTAATATAAAAAAGTATTGCGTGATTTGCAATGTTACAATGCTGCCTGCCTTCTAGTGATGAACTGAATGAAGCAAAAAGGAAGAGAACGAGAATGGGCGTTGTCTGATGATTTATGAATACATTGTCAACTGAAGCCACTGTGGAAAGAGCAAAAGACATAATAGGTGAAATTGTTTATGAAGAAAATCAATTCCTGTTTTCAACATATATTAGCCTCAGCAACCCCCCCCCCCTGCGCTCAGCCATCAGCCATCAGCAGTATCCAGCCACACACCCTAAACAACCCGTTGAAATCGCCAGACGTCAAGCAGACTGCCATCGCTTACTTACCTCCTGGATGTTAACGCTGATACTCCCCGTGTTGCCTTTGTCCAGAGTCTTGAAGAATCCTTAAGATTCGCAAAACAGTATAAGCAGAGAGTTATGAAAATCCTTTGAAATCATGAACATTTCCAGGCTGAGTGTTGGTTTATTGGGATGTAATGACTTACGACACATGGCGTCCAGTCTAACCAGGCACCCTATGAAGTTGTCAAAGTCCATGTTGCCCTGCTCATCGCTGTACCTGCGGCCAATCATCTGGATGAGGTCCGGGGTTAGAGGGAAGCCTGCGTGTGGACAAAACAGCAGACACAACGATACAATAGCTAGCTTTTGTCAGTCGTCATTCATGTTTTGTTTTGCCACTCCTCAAAGGCCTTATGATGACAAGTAAATAGTAGTTTTTTTAAGTTTTATTTTTTTTCGAATCTTATATCTCACCTGCAGCGTTGAAAGCACCAGGGAGCGCTGTCGAGTTTAAAACTCCTGAGTGGTGAGGGTCATACGTTTTGTAGATTGTCTAAATAAGAATGGAAATGAGGTTATACTGAGAGGTCAAAGTGCACAGCACCTTTTAAGAGTGAATCAACGTTACATTTATGAATTTGATTCTCCGCGGTGTCGAATATAAGGACAATGCGATCTAAAGGGTGCTATTTGAATTCCTTGGAAATAAATAGAAATAATTTGTTGTTTAGGGCAGAAGTTGTCCATGATGTTACACTAACTGTAACACAGTGCATATGTCAATAATGTTAGCAAGAGGACTGAACTCACCTGCCATTTCTTGATGTTGTTCCACAGAAATTTGAACTCTTCATAACCAAGCTTTCCCGAGCTGTCGCTCTGTGTGCTTGGGTCAAGGTAAAACACCTTTGTATATACTAGTATAGTCCTTCATCCTAACAGAAATACAGAAGTGAAAGGATACGTCCATGACAGCCACCATGCCCCGGCAGGACTCAATGCTGAAGCCGTCAGTTTTCAGGTCCCTTTCTGGAATAAACACAGTGAAGAGAGACCCCTCCTTTACTACAAGGAACATTTGTGCCTAAACAGACTCCTATAAGCATGCATCAGATTGTGTGTGTGTGTGTGTGTGTGTGTGTGTGTGTATAGACATCGATCTTGTATCATGTAACTCTATGTATGAATGAAATGACAAGCAGGTATCTGGACTAACGTTTGCTAACAATTCTGTTGAGGATTTCCATCAGTTCATTGGGGCTCACCTCCAGGTCCTGTAACACACAGATATGCAAATTAAGTACACACAGATACACAACATGAGTCCAATAGCACAAAAATGTCAGGCAGACACATTTGCTACAAAGCAATAGAATGCCTTGATGTAGTGCATGCTCAACATTTTGGAACTTACATATACTAGTACAATTGCAGAGAAAAGGGATTTTGTCCCGCATGGCTTTGTTGGTAAACCATGAATCTCAAAATGTCCGGATTTTGGATTAAATGCCAAATTGGACGAACGATCAAGTTTTGAAAACGGTGTTGTTCAACGGCTGACTAAAGATGGGGCATTCCGATCGAGATGCCTTAGCATGCAGTTTCAATGGCTATGACTGAAATTACATACTTGTGTTTACATGTATATATTGGGGGGAGGGGGAAAATCATAGTTTTTCCACAAGGTGGAGGGTCATGTCCCCCCTGTTCCCCCCGGATTTCAGCCTATGCTGTTGCATCATATCCTACCAAAGCATCACTTCAAGTGCAAGTTAATACTACAGCTAATTGTGTTAATTGCCACAAAAACATACACACACAGACGTCAAAGCCTCATTCGGGTTGTAACTCTTTCAAAATCGTGTTAGCTGTATTAAAATATAAAGAATCCTTTAATTCCATATGTAGTACTCTTTACAAAGATGGCTATACATGCAATTCTGCAACTCAGAAAGGTCCTACCTGAAGTCGGTGACATTGTTGACAGTTGTTTAACCCGTTTTTCTGTCAGTCATTACCAGACAAGTGTCCAGAAGAACATGTAATACACGTACCCACGCCTATCTATGTGTTTCAAAAAGCATTAACACCTCCCGCCACAAACAAAACCAACCAGAAAGGAGAGCCGCCCTAACAGCTGACAATAGGAATGCAGAAGGGTAACCTGTCACTTTCTCTGTCCTACTACATCGTCCAATCCCAGTGAATCACTTTGACATCCCATCATAACCACAGAGAAGAATCATTTTTGTGGTGCCTTGACAACTATAACATGTAGGCTAAGATCTTCACAAATATTCAAGCCGGTCAGAAAACCTAATGTAAGTCAAAGACATCCACCAAACAGTCAAAGACATCCACCAAATCTCACTGTGGGGAGGAGCCACATTCTGAGGACTGGTTTCGGATGAAGTGGTGTGGATGAGTGGGCGGAAAAAGGGTGGAGGAAAGGGTTGGGAAGCAAACAAGGCATAGCTAATGGGAGCGCAAGCAGGGCCTTACTGATTGTCACAGTTGGGTGGAATTACTGTGTTGATTTACTGTGTTGAAGATTTTCACTTCCCTGGATAACATAGGGAAGCTGTAGTGTCTGTATGATGATAACATGATATTCAATATATACAGTGTTATAACACACGGTGCTAAACCATAACTGACTGTAAAACACTAATAACAATTGTAGCTGGAATTAATGAATGAATACATGGATAAATTAATGAAATTCATTGAGGGGAGGAGTTTTTCACAGTATTCTACTACAACCACATGGCTGGTCGGTCTTATAGATATCAAGTTATAACATATTTAATGTTTTGTACGATATGCATTTCTAGAGGCCTTATTGAAGACTTTCAAAGTGGCAGCCAATCAGCTCACATGGCCGTGGAAACATTATCTACATTTTAAAGGCAGGCTCAAGGTACTCTGTCTTAAATACAGCAGCTTTCAATCAGTCAGTATGTAGGGTTTGAACCAATTGGTATGGCCAATATACTACGGCAAAGCGCTGTATCTAGGCACTGCATTGACCATGCCTAAGAACAGTTCTTGGCCATGTTATAATGGTACCACAACCCCTCGTGGTTTATTGCTTAATTTTAAATCAGGCGGTTCAAATGCTTAATACTGATTTGCTAAAAGCTGTGGTATATTAAACCACAGGTATGTCGTCCCATACGTGTTTAATGTTCTACTGCTGGTAAATTGGTTTATAATAGCAATATGACATCCGCGGGCTTTGTGGTTGATAATACCTAAAACTTCCTGAGCAAAGGAGGAGTGCATAATGTTGAAAACGATGAGAAGTACTTACATCCCCAGCAAGTTGCAGGAAGACTCTGTGGAACTGGTTATCCTCGTCATTTACATTTGGCTTCGGAGCGTAGGCCAGGGGTGTACGCTGTGGGATCTAGGACACAAACACAGCAACCAGGCTCTGTCAGCATTCACACTTAATCTGCCTGACCTCAGTTTCCTCTGCACCAACAGCTGTGGCGTGGTCTGTTCTGAGGAGTAGTCTCCAGAAACGCTTTGTTCCATTTACTAGATTATCGCCACAAATATTTTTTGGTTACCTTCTTATTTTTTTAAATCATAACTACTGTTACTGTTAAGTTTTAACTAGTAAAAAAAAGTAGGAAAACCAAGCATTTTATTTATTGCTAATGACAAATAAACCTTTCAACCTTGTCCAACCTATAACACTTATGTAAATCGTTATAAAAGTTGCAAAATGGTTAACTCACAGGATTTGAGTGTGTAAATTGACTAGGGTCGATGTTGCTATTGGAGAAATAAGAACACAGAAGGTACCATTACATTCGGGATGTATACAGACAGAGATTGTATAATTGTATGTAGTCAATTACAGTGTGTGTGTGTCAAGAAACTGCTTTACCCCACAACATCCAGGACGCCACCAAGTAGTTTTTTGGCCAGAAACATCTTGATGAGGCACACAGGTTCAAACCTGTAAGATAAGCCATAAAAATAAATAAAATATAAAAATACCTAATATCTGATGAAGAGTGTAGTCTACTAAAAACAAACAGAAATATAGTGAATCCAGGAAATGAAGTATGTCCACCTGTAAATACTTTCCCCCGGTATTAAATCAGCAACAAGACAAACACTAATTCAGATGTCAAAAGTGTTGAAGACCAAACAGTTCAACAAGTAACAGTTGAGAAAAATCTGCTAGTCAAGGAAAATCTGCCAAAAAATTGAAAGGAATACTCACAGTGATTAACGTGTAGTTGAAGCTGTCAGAGACTGACTGCCTGCCACTCCTGCCAGGTAGCGTACATGCAAAAACCAGTTTTGCAAGAATTTGTTTTTCAATGCACATGAGAGGCCCACGGCCCCACCCACTTCACAACATACAGTGACAGGCAGGTTGGGAATGGCTGTTGGCAGGTTTTGACACACATATCAGTTGCTCTAGTGCCCAACAATGCTCTGTGTTGTGAAAATATCTAGTAAATCATTCCAATCTATGGATTCCCTTACAGAAAAAACGCACATGATTGCATTTATCATCCATCTTGGCTGGCACTACTCCATGGTTAGCCAGATTTTGAAAGCTGTTTTTGATGTGTTTAGCCTAATACCCACACTTTTATGCACCTACAGTGCTCAGACACATTAAGTGTTTTAAAACACACTATGTGTACTCTGAAACACTATAAATTGTTCTGTAATCGGAATATCATTTATGTTTATGCATGTTTTAAAGATTGATATAATCTCTGGATCCCTACATACTGACCCCCATGAAGGGGGTTCTCCGCACTTGGAGCAGTTCTGAACCAGAAGTTTAACTTAATCCAGTTACCTTTCCCTCAACAGTGCAACTCTCCTCTTTGCCAAAACCCAGGGGAGGGCACTTCCTAGTTTTTATACAACCCTCAGAGGTAAATTGTATGCTTAGGTATCCTTGTGAATCCAAGGAAAGCTCTAACTTTCCTTGTGTCCTGTTTGACTTTAGGAGACAACTTGTGACAACAGCTGATGTAAAAAGGGCTTTATAAAATACATTTGACTGATTGATTAATTTACCCAGTAGAATGTTGATTTGTGGCCTCACAAAAGAAACATTACATTCAAGACTTACAGATTGTGACTTAGTTTACTTTTGTTCATTTCTTTAAATCGGAAGACGAATGCAAACTCTTTAAGAGTCAGGTCAAGACATGATGCCCATGAAGTATAATGGAACGATAATAGCCACATGCTATGATTGCTTGGCAGAAACAGTTGACAAAGAGAAACTTGAATAAATGAGACCATGTTATGTTGTTGGGGGCATTTCCCTGCCATAGTTTGGGTTCAAGGGCAGGCTCACTTGCAAATCATTAAGATATTCTGAGTGATCACCTTTATCCTATGGCGAAACATAGTTTAACAACGCCACCGAACCACAGGGTAAGAGGTGTCACTGAATGACTTTATCCTATGGCGAAACATTTCGGTCCTGACCGAGATGGTTTAACAACGCCACCGAACCACAGGCACGAGGTGTCACTGAATGACTTTACCCTACGGCGAAACATTTCGGTCCTGACCGAGTTGGTCTAACAACGCCACTGAACCACAGGGTAAGAGGTGTACCTGAATGATTTGTTGAATATAAAAAGTATGTGACACATGCTCTTATATGGAAAATACTTACCTTTTACATCTCGCAGTTTATGTTCAAAATACCATAATCTTTAATATACCATGAACATAATCAGATGTCATTATATAAAACACTGAATGACGGCATTATATTAAATGGATTCGGAATAACACTTGGTCCCTTGTTCGTTTTCAGAGGTGCAGCTGCAAACCATTCTTTGTCACGCAGGCTAAGCTAATGGTATCACATCGACGCCACAGCGAAGTTTCCTGTGTGACGAGGATTTGGTCAATGAGACAGTGGATACCACAGGCATACCAAGGAACCCTAGGGAACATCAGCCCCAGAGATGAAGCAGCGGATCCAAGTAGTCTAAAACAAAGCAAGAGGTAAAAGTGCTTTTCAAAATACAACCCTGCTTCCAAAAAGGTTGGGATGCTGCTTAAATGCAATCACGTGCAAATCATTTAATCCCTATATTCAATAGCAAATATTACAAAGAAGACATCTGAAACTTAGAAATTGTGTTATTTCTTCAAAAATATATGCCCACTTTGAATTTGATGCCAGCAACAAGTTCAAAAAAAATTGTGACAGGCATCTCATCAACTACAGTACATAATAGAATTAAAAGATTCAGAGAATCTGGAGTAATCTCTATATGCAAGGGAGTATATTGAATGGCCATGGCCCTTCGGGCCCTCAGGCAGAAATGCATTAAAAAAAAATACTTCTGTAGTGGGTATTACTTCATGGTCCCAGGAATACTTCTGAAAACCATGGGATGCCGTGGATTGGAATCCATCCTTCCCAGATTCAGAAAAAGTATGTTTTACATTATTACAACACCTTTTGTAGGATTGATTGAATTCAGAAATTGCCACAAAAACATGTAGGTGTGGATTGTAGTGCGATCTATCCCAATTCAAAATCTGGTCATTTTCATAGTCTTGACTTTATAGGTATGACAAGAGAAAATGAATATCCACCGAATGTCTATTCTAAAATACCTCACTTTATTTTAGTCAATGTAACCATAGCTTGCTTTGGATTGGTACTATGACTGATATGTCTCTGTATTCACTTCATGAAAATAACTTTGATAGATACTAGATCAGCCAAACAAGCAAGCTAACCAGCCACCTAATGCTGTTGCCAAAGCAACAGATTTTGACAGGTCAATGATTCACATTGTGTGCATTCCGGAATCTGAGTCAGACAGGCGGAACCCAATATATTTATTGAAGCAAAACATTCTCACATGCTTCCAACATTAGCTTCATGCTAAATAGCAGTAACGACCAGTCCTGATGCAGGAGTTCCTAAAGGGACAGCAGATTGTCCACCAGGTGCTCATGAAGGAGCAATCCCAATACCAATCCGAAGAAGGGCACAGAGACAGATTTTTTTTAACCAAGTTCAGGCATGACTTTTGATGTCTAGGCTGCTTTCAGAAGACAGTGATCTATTCTTAAGTAGACATTGTTCAGGAACCGGTAAGACAAGCACTTTACCATCTGCCTGTGAGCTGAATCTAAGAGTCATGCAGCAAGACCATAATCATCCATTCTCCATCAGATTGGATGAATAGCAACATCTTTAAAGTTCTGGAATGGACTAGACCAGACAATGGCTAGACAAACCCAATTGAGACGTGGCTGGACTTGAAACTAAAAACGAATTCTTAAAACCTACATCTGAAATAGTTTAGCATAGAAGAGTGGTTCAAAATCTTCCACAGCCATGTGAGAGATTGATCAGGAGCCGTTGGGTTACACACTCACGCACAAATGCAAGGAGAACTTTATTTTAATAAATGAAATGAGTATACGTATTGTATCATTTGTTTACTTGGTTGAAGATCTGAAAACATTTGAAAAAATAAAATAAACGATAAGGGGAAACTTTTATACGACACTGGAGGTGACACTTTAACAAGAACATGTTTTTAAAAAAAATGAGAGCATGTTAAATAAAAACGAGATCAAGTTTATAATAATTCACTGTCACCTCCAGGGCTCCGTATATTTAAATCCAAATCATTAGAAATGTTTTACTTAAAAATCAACAGTCAGTTACAGTGCACCATAAAATACATGGCTGATTCACCTATATACTTCTTCTATTCAACTGTCAGCTCAACCAATATCAGTAATGTACAAGTTACATTTTTATTAAGAGGATATGAGATAAATACACAATATTTTCATAAAGGCACATTTTAAATTCTCCTATTTTAAACAGATCAGATTACATAAATTCTTAATGTTTAAACACAGAGAAACACGAATACTCGTGATCTATTCAAAGGCCTTGAGGTTAGAACCCTTCCCCCAAAATAAAAAATATCATTAATTCTCAAGATGTCAAGAGTTCTAGTTTCAACCCTTCGACATATAAAGCCTCACCTTCCAGAAAGGATTCTTGAAATAAATATTTTTTGTGCTCTAAGGGAATGAAAGTGGATTTGTGACCCAGTGTTTTGGTTTTGCTACCATCTAGTGACAAATTCTTGAATTAACTGATAAAAAAAAAAGAGAAAAAAAGAACTACAATAGCAATGGTATTTTGAACTACAAATATAAAATGACAAATTGATTAATGTAGAGATGAACGTAGGCTTTTTGAGGTCTTCTACACATCTTATGAGTACATGGTCAACAGAAGCCACTGTGGAGAGAATCAAAGACAGAGTTGTTGTTACTTAAGTGGAACACCAGCAACTACAACAATTGGCCATAACATTATGACCACCTGACTTATATTGTATAGGTCCCCCTTTCGCCTCCAAAGCAGACCTGACCCATCGGGTCATGGACTCACTAGAACTCTGAAGGTGTGCTGTGGTATCTGGCACCAAGGCTTTAGCAACAGATCCTTCAAATCCTGTAAGTTGCAAGGAGGGGCTTCCATGGATCGGACCCATTTGTCCAGCACATTACACAGATGCTCGATTGGATTGAGATCTGGGGAACTTGGATGCGAAGTCAAAACCTTGAACTCGTTGTGCTCCTCAAGCCATTATTGCTTTGTGCATTATCCTGCCATCAATTGATGTCAATGCCATCAAGTTATACGGTTGCCATGAAAGGGTGCACATTGTCTGCAACACTGCTCCGGTTGGTAGTGTGTTAGAGTAACATCCACATGAATGTTAGGACCCAAGGTTTCCCAACAGAACATTGCCCAAGGCATCACTCTGCCTCCGCTGGCTTGCCTTCTTCCCATAGTGCATCCTGGTGCCATGTATGCTCCAGGTAAGTGGTGCACACACCTGGCCATCCACGTGATGTTAAAGGAAACGTGATTCATCAGACCAGGCCATCTTTTTACTTGGCTCCATGGTCCAGTTCTGATGCTCACGTGCCCATTGTAGGCGCTTTCAGCTATGGACAGGGGTCAGCATGGGCACCCTGACTTGTCTGCGCAGCCCCATACGCAACAAACATCTATTAATACCAGTATTCACTTTTTCAGGAATTTGAGCTAAAGTAGCTCATCTGTTGGACCAGCCTTGGCTCCTCACGTAGATCATTGAGCCTTGACCGCCCTTGGACCACTTTTGATAGGTACTGACCCCTGCATACTGGGAACACCCCAAAAGGGCTGCCGTTTTGGAGATGCTCTGACCCAGTCATCTAGCAATCAAAATTTGGCCCTTGTCAAAGTCACTCAGATCCTAATGCTTGCCCATTGTTCCTGCTTCTACCACCAACTTTGCGGACTGAACATTCACTTGCTGCCTAATATATTCCACCCACTGACAGGTGCCATGCTAACAAGATTATCAGTGTTATTCACGTCACCGGTCAGTAGTCATAACGTTGTCTGATTGGTGTATATCCCATGATTAACCTTAAAAATGCTGCTTTACATGAACAGTAAAGATGAAAATAGAGGAGACTAATTTATATACCTCCTGAATGTTGACTTTGATGGATCCATTGTCATCTTTGTCCAGTGTCTTGAAGGCTCCTGGAAATGCATCAAACACTTTTACTGAAGAGCGACAACCTAAAAGTAGTTTGACGTCAAGGACATAGTCAGGCTGATCAGTAGAGTTTTGGGATGTAATGACTTACGACACATGGAGTCCAGTCTAACCAGGCACCCTATGAAGTTGTCAAAGTCCATGTTGCCCTGCTCATCGCTGTACCTGCGGACTAGCAACTGGAAGAGCTGATCGTTGAGAGGGAAGCCTGCACGTGGACAAAAACGGTGTGACCAAATGCATGACTAACGCAGGAAAAGGTCACATTCATCAGTTGCCATCACGGTTCATCTTGCCACTGTCTGTACTGTTAGAGGCCTTCTGACAAATATTCAATTTCAGGTACTGGTTCTATTGACCTCTGAGCTCACCTGCAGCATTGAAGGCAGCAGGAAGCTCATGTGAGCTGATGACCCCAGAGCAATCTGTGTCATGTGCTTTGTAGATGGCCTGAATCAAAACAGAAATTAGGTCTTACACCCATGTCCAAGTATACAGCACATTTTAAAGCAAATCAACATGACATCATCAATAAGACTGTCAAAGTGATAGTGTAAGGACTTTTGGATGCCTTGCAAATACATGTAAAGAATTTCTAGACATTTCCATGACATGAAAGACATTCACTGCAGGTCAGTGTCTAAAGGGAAACCAGAAGACCAAACCTACCTGCCATTTTTTTATGTTGTTCCATAAAAACTTGAACTCATGGAAACCAAGCTTCCCTGTGCTGTCGCTCTGCATCCTTGGGGTTAAGGTAAAACTACCGGTCCATTTATTGCCTCCACCCCCCCAGAGACCAAGGTCAAATACCTGTCTCCACTTAACCTGTTTGCCAATTATTAGAACTGCGAATGAATGAATACAACCAAGGTATTTAAAACAAGAAGAAAAAAACTTTATAAAAGTATTCCGACAGCGCTGTATAGTTCTAATTTCTAAGAGAGAAACCCTGAAGTGAAAGGATACGTCCATGACAGCCACCATGCCCCTGCATGACTCAATACTGAAGCCGTCGGTCTTCAGGTCCCCACCTGGAATGAACACAGAGACTGCCTCTTTACTACCATAAACCACACCATGAAATACAACCTCAATACCTTTCACTGTGAGCTTGAGTGATTATATTTCTACAGCTGCAGCCCATAGCTGTTGTTTTTAAACATTTTAAATGACAAGTTTCATTTTTAATAACATATCAGACAAGATATTATTACACAGTCCTAAACACTTCCAGGTACAAAATTGTTATCCCTCCAAACCCATGACAAGACAAAACTACTTTACAGGTTTAAATGTTACAAAGTGTGAACCACAATAAAACTGCTAGGACAATATAATTAACATGCATAAGCAAGCTTCTAAAATAGTACCTAAATTATAATATAAAAATATATTTTGTGGGAAATGCACCTCAAATAATGAATACAGGAAATTACAGTGATAGTGCCATTTGCAATTTAAAAGAACAGTTTATGTTTAACGTCTGACTAACTAATGTCAATTCAATTTACATTCGATCACTGACAAGAACCAGGGAATTTGCCAGATGCTTGGACTCACGCTTGCTTATGATCCTGTTGAGGATGTCCCTCAGTTCAGTGGGGCTCACCTCCATGTCCTAGAACACATGAAAACAGACTCACAATCTGTTGGGAGTCCAACAGTTCAGAGATCAACAATAGAATCTACCAATGTTTGAGGGGGGCACATTCGTGGAACAGATGTGTGTGTGAGTTATTGCAAAATATAATCACAATAACAAAACCATAACAGATTTCAATAAAGCGTGCATTGCCTTCACTGATGAGTAAGGACTCATTCATGTTGGCTAGTCATGAAGACAACCATTATCAGGCATGAGCCTGGCAGGCCAAGTTGTCACCACTCCCATCCATGACTCATACAGACTTTCCTCTCCAACCCACACATACCTAACAAGATGGGAGAGCCGGGTCGTAACTAGCTTCCACACAAATTCTATTTCAACGACTCATCTTCCTAAAAATTTGAAACGTATATTACGCTAGCCTGATGCCTAAATGTTCATTTCATGTTTCAATTTTTTTCGGTGGTATCCAATATTCACTCTGTGGCAAGAAGTGGAAACAAGAGCAGTCCTGACAGACAATGGTAGGATTGCACAGATTCTGTCCCTGTTCAGTCCCACTGGAATAGGCCTGAGGTTGGATTGTTAACAAACAACGCCCTCAGCCTCTTACTGTGAACAACTGTGTGATCCAATGGCAGTGAGATGTAGAGAAGCAGAGTGTCTGTGGAGCACTTTACTTCATAACTGGAATCTGAGGGCAGGATCAATAATTTAAGTCAACCAGAGCTACCAGTGGAGTGTACCAGCAGGGAATTATTGACAGCACATTAGAAGACTCATACTTGTTCCACTCTTTCTGCTTGTCTTGATTAACCATTGTCATCACTGGTCTTGTCAAGATGTCCCACTGAATGTACCACAAGCAATACTGTAACTTCAGTTAATAATAATTAGAATAATACATTTCCTAGGTTCAATGCATTGTTTGATATACATTACCATGTATGGTAGTTTGTCACTTTAACAACTGGGGTTTGTTCCTATAGAAATACTTACCAGGAAACAAACAAGCCTGATTATACATTGCTACACTTGGTTTACTGTACTTGGCCAAAAACATAAGATGTCTCCCAAAAACTCACAAACGACATCATGTATGAGAGCAATTGCTTCGTTGACTTACCTATACTCTTCACATCTCGAAACAGGAAAGGATAGTAGGTTTAGAAGTGAATATAAGATATTATTACAGGAGAAGTGTGTAGGTAAATAAACGTACTTACATCTCCAGCGAGTTGCTGGAACACCTTGCGGAACTGCCTCTCTTCATCACTCTCATTCTGCTCAGCGTATGCCAGAGGTCTGCGTGGCGGTGGCTAGTTCACAAACACACAGAACAGGGTCTGTTAGCTTGAACGCTCACATCCCTCCTCAGCACAGTCTGGGACACAGGCCAAGACACACCAACACACATGGCTCATTTCCTCACAAGAGTAGTGTTTGTTTCCCAAAGTTTCCATTCCGCATTCTGGACTATTATAAGGCTGTCCGAATGTTGTGAAACGGTTATCAACGGTTTTAAGAGGTTAACTCACAGGATTTGAGGGTACAAATTGATTGGGATCGATGTTGCTGTTGGGAAAACAAGGAAACAAGAAGGGTGATCATTTAATATTCATGAGTGGCACAGTCTGGATCCTGATTGGCTGAAATCCAGATCAATGGTATGACAAAAAGCTCTTAATACAGTCCTAGTTGCTTTGGTATTGGCTTTATAACAGTAAAAGCTTGGTTGTGGTTTGTGGTATACAGCCAAAATACCATGGTTTAGGGCTGTACCCACAAACTCCGCCCCAAGAACCACCCTACGATGTGGTATATTGGTCATGTCACACCCATTTGGGCCTTATTGCTTTAATAAATTACATTAATGACATAGCTTTCCCCAGTTACTGTTGTAATTAGGTGCACAACCCTTTTGCAATAGTAATACAACTCCTTAGGCGGTATAGGTTCATACTCCGTTACATTATGTGGTTAACTACCGCCCTTAGCTATGTTACATTTGCCATATACCGCACCTACTTTATACGGATACGTGTTTGTCTGCGTATGTCTCAGCAAAACCCAGCCCTACCTCACAACATCCAGGATGCCTCCAATTAGTCTTTTAGCTAGAAACATCTTGACGGGGTACTGGGGAAAATCTGCAAAAGCAGACATATGGAGAGACAGTTAACACAGGAAGATCTGTCCATTACAGCAAGATGTAAAATAATATTACCTCTAATTATTTCGTGTAAAACTATCCCTGAAAACTTTTCACGCAGGCCTTCAGCACGAACTGTAACGTCTGCAGTAGCTGCCAAAGGTGACGAATATATAACAAATAAACGGAACACTATCAGAAATCACATCACTTAACACTGAAACGAATACTTACAGTTATGTATCAAGCACTCCTAACGTGTAGCCTATAAACGGAACCGATAATCTCTTTTTCAATGCATCACACAGCTCCACCGCCCTTCCAGTGCGCACTTTATGCAGAGATCGGTTAGGAATTGCCCTGGGTCCTACTGTCCGTACACATATCGAGTCAGTTTTTCTGTGGGTTCATGTGATGCCGACGTTATCCGCACCTAGTCTCTACTGGGGAATCTCACATGAATAACACTAAAAAACAAACGACCATAAGATGAAAATCCGTCAATAATGTTAATGTTGCGTCGTCAGTGTTAAGCAAGCTTGCTATCGTTATTAACTACCATGTTGAGCTATATTACTTTTTATGTCAAAGAAGTTAAAATCGTATTGCTCGAATAATTATTTTGACTTCTCCGTGCTAAACGTTATTTATTTATCCATATGTTGTGTTAATCAAAATCATTTGACAGCTTGCCATCAAACGAATTATATTTTCCACTGAGGTGATATTGTAGTTAACGTTTTTTTGCCGTTGGTTTAAGTAGATGTGTTATAGTTCTTTACATTTTACAACATGGTCGATTACTTGAAAAACACAAGTAAATTGAAGTACATTAGTAGTGGCAGTAAGAAATTACAATTTTTGATAATTATTTTGTGAATATAGATTGATACATAAATAATGAAGCACCGTAGGTCTACACTGAGCAAAAATGCAGCGTTGGTCCCATGTTTTAGGAGCAGGAAATGAAATCCAGAAGTTAGGGTATAATTAGTGTATGTCAGTTGCCTGATTTTCTTATGAACTGTAAATCTGTTAAACCATCCTTATTATGTGTTCTCTACATTTAAATTAAGAAATGTGTAAACATTAAGTAACCCTTAAAATGTATAAGTATTACATTTAAAACATGTTGGGTTCAAATCAACTGAGAGTTGCACACGTTTTTTGCGCACTTTGAGTGTCACGGGTCCAGTTCATGTCACAAATACGTTGCTCCCGTACTTCACTTCACATTTTAACTTTTTATACATTCCTAATTGTAATTTCATGTCCCAATAAATGTTTCAATTTAGAGTGTAGAAAATACTTTTACTGTATAATTACTACTACATAAAAACAATGACTCTTAAAAACGAATATGGTATTTACGTATTTACGTCCAATAGCGACTCACCCAGCTCTACCTCAACCGCGTTGGTGCGTTCCTCTGCACAAGCATTGCTAAGCCCAGACAGATCTTGATACATGCGAATGGATGTTTTACCTATCAGCTAACCAACCTATTGATCACGTGCATGGAACCATTGGTAATGCATACGACATCTGAGCAGGCGAACATGTATCCCCGTGGTATTACTTCCTGGTACAAATGGCGAACGGCATGAAAACAGTGTTTTTGCCAGGGCACTTTTCAAAAGTGTTATTTTTGTTGATTTATATACATTTTACACGCCCGTTATATGCTGTGTCAGAGCCGGGTAAATGGATTCTAGACGTCCGTGATGTAAGTTATCTTGTTCTTCAGTCATGTGGGTAGACAATGCTGTCTTACCAAATCAGAATCGTTAGATTGCTAGGTGTTACTTATGTGATGATCGTTTGTAGAACAGCAGTTAAGACAGATTTATCCAATATGGTTCTCGATATGATATCGCGTTAGCGCGAGGCATTTAGACCATGATTGCTTTTGTTTTACATTAATTAACCTTCTGAAGAGGTTTCTTTTCGGAGAGTCAAAGGACTATGTAACGTCACACCTTCTAATGTACAAGGACTGTTGTTTTATTCGTTCTGCGAGAGTAAGTTTCATATTCATTTTCACTTTGCAAGCGTTAGTTTATAAGTGTTTATTTTCGTCACTCGCTGTTTCAGCAAAAACTTTTTTTTTGTATTTAACCTTTATACAGAGAAGTCAGTCTGAGACCAAGGCCTCTTTTACAGCTGAGCCCTGTGTACAACAAATACAAATATTAAGGAAACAGCGACATTTCCATTTTTAATTTATTTAAAATTGACTAATAGAAACCGAATCAGCAAGTTTTAAATAGTTCTTTTCAATCGGATGAAAGTGGAGCATGGTACTCAAAGGCAGTTTTCCTTAGTTCTGATTGAGCCAGAGGAATCTCTAAGACCAACCAATCGTGGAAATGAGTTCTATAAGTGCCAGTTGGCAAAGTTATTTTAGAGGTAAGATCGCTTGGCAGTTCATGCATTATAGTTCTATATATAAATAACAACCAGTATCAGGACTTTCTGGAAACCAGGAAGTTCCTGCCCACTAGAGTGTACAAAAGACGATGAGTGTGGAAATTTGCACCAGCAATAAAACGCACTGCAGCATGATAGACTGCATCCAGAGGTTACAACCCTGAGGCTGATACATACATATACAGCAGATCACCATAATCAAGCACTTACTGAAAAGTAGCTTTGACATATCAAATGCTGGTAAAAAAGACACGATTTTTCTCTTAAAATATTTTTGAAAGAAACGTTCTCATCTAACCAAATACCAAGGTTTTTGTAACAGGGAGCACATTCTAAAACAAACCGTCTAGTGAACTAATAAGTAATGGTGTCATTTATTCCAGTCTTAATTTTGAAAATGATATGCGAAAGGGATCTATTTTAATCTTTTAGTAGAAAATATTTCCTACAATTGAAAACACTCTTTACAATTCGTCATGTAGGGGCATTTTGACTACTCCGTCTAACTTTCAAGACTTTTAATATGTTAACAATTTATTAAAGTAAAATCGAGAAAAAGATTTTACCCAGTCTTTCGTCTAATAGTAGAAAATAAGTAGTCCAGGCCTCTTGTAGTATAGGAAAGAAGCAACTTCTACTCTTAAACCAAGGAACAGTGTTAAGAGTCATTTCATTTTCTCATCTCTTGTGTTACAGGACACTTTGAAGAAGCAGAGCTTTTTCTTTTTCACCAAAACAATGTTTAACAATACTCTCATTCATCTAAAATGTAAGTAGGATACAGGCTCTCACATACTCCTGGCAGGTAGGAGCAGACTGTGATTCACACTCATTTGTACAGTATCACAGGACAATGGCAGTAAGTTAGGATTTTATACATTCACCGCAACACGTTTGAAAGATAGGATATTGCACACACAGGTTCCTGCTGCCTGAAAGCTCTTTTTATAGCTCTTAAAGGAGTATTTCAGTTAAGGTTGCACACCAGTCCTGATCACTTTCAGGTTAACAGTTACAAATGGGTGTTTGAACACCGAAACACAGAGTACAGTTTATCTTGGCTCATACATTACATTCACGGTGAAAAAACTGTTAACATTAGGAATAAAAGTTCAAATTATCTTTCACATTTTTTGTTGGATACATCTTGCCCATTTTTCCAAACAAAGCTATTGCATTGCTGTGTACATGGCTCTCCTGAATAACAGTTGACAAACATCAGAAGGCCTGTTGAAGGCGGAAGCCTTTGACCCACATGTAGGAGTGGATATGGCAGTCTGATATAATATTGTATTCATTAGACGTCTGCTGTTTCAGGGTTGAGCGAGAAGTGTGAATCTCCAGTAAAACTCGAAATCTCTTGGTACCTGAGAAGCTCCCATTGCTTCGATGAGGTGTTTGGCCTTAAGGTGAGTATCTCTTTACCATTTGGAAATGGGTTCAGTAAAAACTGAATGATTTTCTCTACTATTAACGCTTCCGCAGTTACATTTTTCACTTGGATTTTCTCGTGCAAGATTCATGGTCTTGGTAGGAGTGCTAATTGTTGAAGTCAATCATTCAGATTGCTAAGACTTATGATTCTTGTTGGATCTACAGGCTTCAAATGTTGGGAGCTACTTCAATTCGACTGAGGTGAAGCAGGAAGGAGGCAGTGGCTTCTACATGTTCCACCGGTACCCCACTATTGAGTGCAAGCAGTCCACCACCAGCAGTAAGGTACAGTATGTTGCAGTGAAACTCTCATGAGAATACATGGGGACGCTTTGTATTTCACAGCACGCTTCTGAAATGACCTGGTCACGGTAAGATTAGCTGGACTGTGGCATATGATGCCAAATTCATACAGGTACACGTCTCTTGCGAGAATAATAACACAGTAATGATATACATTGTTTTGGTTAAACGACAGCTAGATCAATGAAATCTTTTAAAGGATGGCTAAGAAAAGCCTAGCATAAACACCACAACATTGAAATAATGCCCCTATGAAATGTAATCTTACTGATTGTTGTGAATACCTCATCTGCTGTGCTGTTTTCTGTCACAGTTCTTTCTTGACAAGTTTGAGGAACCAATTCGACTCGCTGAGCCTGTCAAACCACTGGTAAGTGGGCAAAAGCAGAGAAGCTATTTGAGGGGATAAGTGCCATGTACACACAGCTCTGGAAAAAAATTGACACCACAGCAAAATTATCAGTTTTTCTGGTTTTACTGATCATAGGTATGTGTTTGAGTAAAACGAAAATGTGTGTTTCATTCTATGAACTTCTGACAACATTACTCCCAAATTACAAATAAAAATATTATCATTTAGAGTATTTATTTGTAGAAAATAACAACTGGTCAAAATATAAAAAAAATATACATTGCTTTCAGACTTCAAATAATGTAAAGAAAACAATTTCATATACATTTTTCAAAAACTAAATACTAATGTTTTGACTTGAGTGGAATAACCCTGATTTGTAATCACAGCTTTCATGTGTCTTGACATGCTCTCCACCAGTCGGTCACATTGCCGTTGGGTGATTTTATGCCACTCCTGGCACAAAAATTGAAGTAGCTCTGCTTTTTTTTATGGCTTGTGACCAGCCATCTTCCTCTTGATCAAATTCCAGAGTTTTTCAATGGGGTTCAGGTCTGGAGATTGGGCTGGCCATAACAGGGTCTTGATCTGGTGGTCCTCCATCCACACATCGATTGACCTGCAGCATTGTCCTGCTGGAAAAACTAATTCTCAGAGATGGGGAACATTGTCAGAGCAGAAGGTTGTTCTGCCAGGATAACCTCGTACTTGGCTTGATTCATGCATACTTCACAAAGACAACTCTGCACGATTCCAGATCATCACCGATCCTCTACCAAATTTCACAGTGGGTGCGAGACACTGGTTTGTAGGCCTCTCCAGGTCTCCATCTAACCATTAGACGACCAGGTGTTGGGCAAAGCTGATAATTTGACTCGTCAGAGAAGATGACCTTACTCTATTCCTCTACATTTCAATCCTTATGGTCTTTTTCAAACTTCAGCCTGGCTCTTCTTTACTTCTCGCTAATGAAGGGCTTTTTTCTAGCTTTCCACGACTTCAGCCCTGCCCCTAGGAGCCTGTTTCAAACCGTCCTCGCGGTGCACTTCACCCCAGCTGCTCTGTGCCATTCTTTTTGTAGGTCAGTTGATGTCATCCTACGGTTGTTGAGTGACATTCAAATGAGTTGACGGTCAGTGGACAGTCGTTTTTTGCGCTATAGGTCCCGTGTTCGGCTTTCCGGGCAGGCAAAGTGAAGTACGCATTATGAACTATTCTGTATAGACGAAAACTTCACTGGCTAAACCTTCAGTATCTACATTATACTAAGTCTGAATAAAAACAGCTTGCGGTTATATTGCGACTGTTTCCGGTGGATTTTCGAGGTACGCGTCTGTGCCTGCGTTTTGGTTCAGGATAGATATTTGCTGGCTACAGCATACAGTAGTTATGTTATAGTAAGCCTTAACTACAACTGAATACGGAAATATTGCGAAAAAGGCATGGAAAAGGTGATCTCCAGTCTCGCTAGCATTTGCTCAATTCTTATGAATATTCCTAGGAAGATGGTAGATACGAGTAAGCCTATGACTGGCTAATAAGCTGTTAAAATGGCCAGTGGCAAAAGCCATACAGTTTATAAACGCTATGATGGAGGTGAACTTAATAAGCAATTGCTAAATTCTTGACTATTCCAGTAAGTCAATCGATACTGGTAAAGCCTGTTACTGGGTAATATGCTGTTAATGGCAAACACCATACAGTTCCTAGGTGCTATTTGTGGTGGAGGTAAATTAGTAAGAAACGTTTGTCAGTTTAACTGCATCAATATCATTCACAAATGGCCATTTAGTTGTTGAAATGGCCAGTGGCAAATGAGGATTTTGTTTCCAGATCTGTATAGTTGTATTAATCTATTAAACAATAAAAAGTGCATTGACCTTAGGCGTCCCTGAAATGTGCCATTGTTGATATGTACTCTTGTGTAAGCGTCCACCTCTGTCCTGGCCAGTGGTTGGAAAGTTGTTTATGATTACATTTTTCCTTTCATGTTTGATTTAAACCATGTATTCACATTTTATCATCAGAGACAGATTTTGTGATGTTGAGGTCCAGGCCTGTCTTTCTGTTGCAAGTGAACTGTAATAGACCACACTATTTTAGATTCACCCCTGCTTTTATAATAATTTAGTTGCACCTCATCTGTTTTGTTAGAGGGGTTTCCATTAGAACCTTTAGGTGCATATTTGAACACAGACATTCTCTGATGTGTCATTTGAATATCTGTGTCCTTTTTTCAGCCTGTGACCGACAAGGACCATGGTGTGTGGAAAAGGAGCCCTGAAGAGCCAAAGGATGTTCCAAAGGAGTCCCCAAAGGAGTCCCCAAAGGAGTCCCCGAAGGAGTCCCCGAAGGAGTCCCCGAAGGAGTCCCCGAAGGAGTCCCCGAAGGATTCCCCGAAGGTCTCCCCGAAGGTCTCCCCGAAGGTCTCCCCGAAGGTCTCCCCGAAGGTCTCCCCGAAGGTCTCCCCGAAGGTCTCCCCGAAGAAAGCCCCGAAGGAGGCTCCAAAGGAGGTAAACGTCTGCACATTGTAACGATTACACACATTTTTGTGGAAGACCTTTTTTTAATGCAAGCAGTTATCACAAAATGCTTTACAGATTCCCGTCCTAAAACCCAACGAGTAATCGTTGCAGATGTAGAAGCATATTGGCTCTGAATAACTTACTTGAATGATAGGACGTACATAGAAAGCAGGAGCTATATGGGGCAACGTATGTGTAATGTCTTTGACGTTAGGAGCCTGTGGTATCCAGCCTGAATGTATCCAGCCTGTGGTATCCAGCCCTTATCAGAAAATCCAGTTAGTCATTGTATGCCTGGATTCATAGACCTATCACTGCGATACAGTGCAGTTTTATTCCTCAGTGTCAACAGCTGGCTTAGATTAAAGTCCCAGTCATAGTGGCAGCTTCTCATGTAGTACAAACATGTTGGTCAAACAAGCCGTGTGCCAAAATAATACAAAGGTACACACGGTTGCTTTCGCTGCCGTTTTATTGACTTGCCTCGTTTCCTCATGTTCTTGCAGTGGTCTGTAGACTTACTGTAATGTGGTTCTCCTCGCCTCCCCAGCATCACTTTGACGCCGTAGCCCAGACCTGGGCCGATGGCCCCTATATGTTCATAATCCACATCGAGGAGATCAAGGAGAGGAGCAGTGTCACCCCTGTATCTGCCTCGGCACCGAACTGGGAAATCAAACGTATGGACCCCTCCAGTTGGATGATAGTTTCGTTAGCTTTCGTTTAGGTTTATTTGACCTCTGTCTCTTTTAACCCTATGCAGTGGAAGTCAGTATGAAGGGACCTCATGACTACATCTCGGCTTCAGAATGGCCTCTAATGATTGTAAGTCAGTTATGTGCCACATGTGTTGTAACTACGGCTGTCAAATGTTTAGAATAGAAATGTGTCTATTTAATCGTTTTGCTTGAAAACAGTAGCTGGGGTTGATAGTCCAAGGGGATCGCCGTCTTACAACACACTCTTGTAACTTCTTGTGTTGAGGCCGAACAGCCTGCAAACTCAATTTAGGAATTGGACATCGGGAAATTGGGAGTGGAGAAAAAATGCATCGCATAAACATTTTAATTGGGTTATCCTCATAGTAACAAACATCCAACTTACACAAGTGTGCGTGTTTTAAGACGTGAATGTGTATTATGGAGTCACACACTCCAGTAGACCCTTTCTGAACACGTTCTGGGTTTGGACAGAACACGGGGCCTTCCTGTCTCAGCTGAATGCTCTAGTCCCCCCGTCAGCTCACCCGACAGATCTCTTGTCCCCTGTGCAGTTCTACATGGTGATGTGTATCATCTATGTGCTCCTGGGCCTGCTGTGGCTGGGGCTGTCCGCCTGCTACTGGAGGGATCTGCTGAGGATCCAGTTCTGGATCGGCGGGGTCATCTTCCTGGGCATGTGGGAGAAAGCCATGTTCTACGCCGAGTTCCAGAGCATCCGCTACGACGGCCTGTCAGGTCAGGAGAGCCACGGCAACCCGCCTTAGTGACGGGCCATCATTTGCGACCTGTGTGCTTCAACTGTTTTGGGGGTCACCTCTAAGAATGCATATTCAGACGATCAGAAACCTTTTTAAATCTTCTTAGGCCAGTGTGGCTTTTGTTAGGAGGACGTTGGTCCTAGCCGTTTCTTCTACTTGGTGTGTGTTGAACTCCAACAGTCCACGGAGCGGTGGTGTTTGGAGAGATCTTATCAGCGGTGAAGAGGACCCTGGCTCGCGTGCTCGTCATCATCGCCAGTCTTGGTTATGGAATTGTCAAGTGAGTCGTCCCTGCAGAAGAGCCGACATTGAAGAAGACCACAGAGCGTTTTAGTCTTGTCTGTTGTTAAAGGCCCTCCTCCTCTTCCCAGGCCCAGGCTTGGTGCTCTCTTACACCGTGTGGTTGGGGTGGGACTGCTCTACCTTGTGTTTTCCATTGTTGAAGGAATCCTGAAGGTCAATTCGGTAAGTCTGATCTTATCATCCTCTCCTGTCTAATCCCTGTTATTACCGAAAGAGATCGCATACACCTGCATTGTCTGAGACTAGACCATAAACCATGTGTAAGACCTGTTTCGATATAGAACTCAATCTTAAACCATGTGTTAAAACCTGTTTTGCTATGGAACCAGACTGTAAACCATGTGTTAATAACTGCTTTAATATGAACATGGAGTGACCAAAGTCACACTATGTTGCCCTGTTCTGAATAGTTCAGAAAATGTTCTTTTAAATATCCATTATTGTGTGTAGTAGCCTTGTCTGTTCACTGTCAGTGCTGACCTTTCTCTTCAACAGGAGCAAGGAAGCAGTAGCAGAATGCTGTGTGACATTGTTCTGGCGTTCACTGACTCCATCATTGTGTGGTGGATATCCTTTTGGGGGGGTCAGCCATTACCAGTGGCGATCTGTCTACTTCTCTGCCAGTCAGCTAGTTAGCATAGTCTAAATGTTTTGGTTCAGTTTTTTTTTCACAGACACATTTTTGTCTTGTTCTGAGATGGGTTACCAAAGCTTACCCATCATCTCCGCCACTGGTGTTTTGATAGATAGAAATGCTTTGTTCAAACTTATCAGAATTGGTATTGGAGAGTGCCATGACCATGCCTGGAGGCACTGCTTACTTTAGACTGAGCATTTTTCTCCTGTGGTTTGACAGTGTTTTAGTCGGTACTGTTGAGCATTTAGCCAGAAAACCACTGGGTATTCTGATGAGTGACACTCTTTTGGTCTTAAAGGGTACCCGTAACCGCTTTTCCAGCTGGGCTTAACTTAAACCATGACCATGAAGGGTAGAGGGGAGTTCTGCTCAAAAGTGACATCATGATTCTTTTTTTGAACACATGAAGGGTGGTACGATCGTTATTGGAAGACCAAATTAATTCATGGCTTCACAAATCCACCTCAGGGAGGAGGGCTACCACTGGAAGCCCTCAGACACTCTTACAATCTGATTATCTTTCTGTTTGAGTTAGTGTGGACCAGTTCAGTTGACCAGTAAGTCAAACTCTTTTGAGGTATGTTGACTGTCAGTGGAAGGTTGGTATAAATAGGTAAACGGTTCTCAGAGGTGGACTGGTTTGTGTCCCGGGATGAAGGTGTATTCCTTGACAACCAGTCACATCTTTATCAGCCTGACCCAGACCATGAAGCTCCTTCGCCTTCGAAGAAACGTGGTCAAGCTCTCCCTCTACCGCCACTTCATCAACACCCTCATATTCGCCGTTATTGGTGAGGCGCAGTCTGCTCTTGCACAATTCCAACCACTCAATGATTCATTACGGGGATGGTTTCCCAGACACTGATTAAGCCTTCTCTTGAACTTAAATCATGCTAAAAAATCAGGTTTATTCCTTGTTTTTGTGCAGTGCTAGGCTTATTATGTGTCTTTTAGACTGGCACTGCCTCTGTATTGTACTACCCACCTTGGATGGCCATGATTACAAACACTCACGGATATATACGGCTTGTCAATGTTTTGCTCTACAGCCTCTGTCATGTTTATTTTCTGGTCAACAAAGACCTTCAAGTTTTCCAATTGCCAGTCGGTGAGTGATGTCTGTTTACTATGTTTAGCAACATTTAAAGCCTTTTGGAACAGTTTTGTGGACACAGATTAAGCCTAATCCTGGACGAAAAACGTGAGCTCAGTGGAGAATTTTGATTTATTAAAAAACTAAATGCTAGACTAGGCTTAATCTGTGTTGGTGAAAACAGCATGTGGTTTGTTGATGTCAAATCCCCAAAAGTAGTAGGCGCACACCCCCACACAGACACAAACTCAACTGGTTGAACAGTAGTTATCATGTGGCATTTATCTTCTTTATGTATCTCTGTAGGATTGGAGGGAGCTGTGGATCGATGATGCTTTTTGGCGGTTCCTCTTCTCAACCCTCCTGCTTGTCATCATGTTCCTCTGGAGACCATCGGCCAACAACCAGAGGTCAGAGTTCATGTCCAAACAGTTCATACATCAGCTGACCAGCCGAAAACCCTTTCACAAACCAGTGTTATGTGATTTTGTTTTTATATCGTCATTGGAGTACTTGATAGGATCCTTTGGTGTGTAACTGAAGACGTCTGTGGCAGTTGGGGTCATATTCAGGACATTCATTGCTTTTACCATGTGTGGTGAAATAAATAAATGTCCAAATCAACAATATTAATCTGAGATTGAGCCCAAATGGGTCAGGTTCCATAGTCACATGCTCTCAAAGGTTGCAGATCAAAATGCAGTTAACATAGAGTATATTTCTTATTTTTTATTTGATATCTATGGTGGTTGTGTAGCGTAATTCTTGCTGAACATTCTACAGTGTTGTCGTGTTGAACGGGCCAGTGACTTGTCCTGTGCCCCCCTCAGGTATGCATTTAGTCCCCTTGTTGATGAGGAGTATGACGACGAGGCAAAGGAACAGCTGATGAACGAGGCCTTTGGTAAGAGCCAATTGTGCTGGAGCCTTTTGTCTGGGTATCTTTTGTAGGAACTGAAGATCACACTGAACGGTTCATTGGTGGATTATACTATCATGTCCTGATAGGTACCACTTCCAGTATGTATTAGTAGTGTGTAGTAGAGCTGCCCAAACCTGGTTCTGGAGGGCTGGAATCAGTGTAGGAATTTGTCGTTGCCCTTCGCTCTGGCCGTGCTTCCCCCGAAAATCATTGTATGCCTTACGGCCGCCGTAGGTGCCCCTGTTACTGTCAAAATCTCACAGTCGGCAGTTTGTTCTGAAGTTTGTTTGTAGTTCGCAAATGAGAACAACAACGAGAATGGACTACATGCCGGTAAGCAAGCTACCTAGTTATCAACAGATAGCTGACTTATTTAGTGCTTACCTGAATCAAACCTCTGTTTTTGACGGTGCGTTCATGAGAAGCTGGGAGGTGGGTAAATTCCAACCTCCGAGTGGGAGAATACATCTGAACGCTTTATATCGATCCACAGCTCCAAGGAGCAACGTTAGGTTTGACAACACTCGACATGACAGCGTTTGTGGTGAAAGATAAAAATAAAATAAAAATTACTTGTCCCGCACACTAAAGTCACTATATTTGTTTATTTAGGTCATACTCATTAGCGCCGGTGATTGTGATGTTAAAGGTTACTAAGCAGTTTACTTTTGGGTAACTGGTAACTGAGGTAATGTCCTTCTGGCTAGCTAGCCTTAACGTTACTTAACTGTCATTACTGTAGCCCGTTTGTTGTTGTTATGTGATTGCTATAACTATAACTTCTGAAATTAAACAAATTCTAGAATCTGTAAAAATTGTGAGGGCGAGTCGAGGTAATTATTTGGATTAAAACATGATTATGATCATTTTTATTTCGAAAAAACGTCAGTTATAATAAGTTATTATTGAAAATATGATATTCAAATGTAAATGATGTATGTGTTTATGTCATGTATTTTCCTTTCAGTAAGTTGTTTATTTGTAAGCTCCAAATTCTTTTTTCACTCAATGGACTTTGTGCCCTGGCATGTGGCCTTGGTGCCCTAAACATTTTTGTGATACTGAATTCCAAAAATGACCTTGCCCCTAAAATGACAAAATTCCAAGCCTAGTTGGAACGCTTGTTTTCTGTTTTCTACCTGGTTGCTAACTCCACTAAGATCTGAATGAATATAAAATTTGACCCCAGGCAGGGCAGCTTTTGGTGTTTGGGATGAATGAACATTGGTTCTCTCTCCGAGCAGGTGTTTTTGATGGAATTCTATTGACTCACTGCTGTTTCTCATGTTGTCCATCTGTGTGTTCTTTCAGAGGGTGTAACGATGAGAGGTCCGAAGTGTGAGACAAATGGAACATGCAAGCCAAGCAAAGTGGTAAGGGCTTTCTCCATACCACAGGGATACCCCTGAGAGAAAAGGAACAACACAGGATCTTAACTCCAACTTATGGCTCAGAACAATGTAATGTCTTTGAGATAATAGGAAATGTTTTCCCCCTTAGGATGAGGATCTGAAGTGGGCAGAAGAGAATATCCCCTCTTCAATTGCAGAAGTGTAAGTACTCACACACACACACACACACACACACACACACACACACACACACACACACACACACACACTGAAGGTTCAGAGACGTTAACCCCTTTTAACACCTATGGCATAATAAATAGACAACACAAGGTATTATAGAATGGCTGTCAGTAAGAAATGACAACTTGTTGTTGAGTTGAGTTGTAAACCAAATGGTAACAATCCAACCTGTTTACCTTCCCCTAGTGCCCTGCCCCCTCTGCTGGACTCCGATGAGGTAAAGTTGGTGACTTATGGTGCAAATGTTTATGGGGCCCACCATTTCTCTGTCCTATGAGTGGGTAAACAAACCAAAAGGTTACACTGGATGTAGCCATGGTTTGCAGTTATGGTATGTTTGTTCAGGATTATAATGTATTGGCAAAGCCAAGCTAGTGACCATTATGGATTTATGTGATCATTCAAAATGGTGCCAGTCTTCTGTGGTGCGGTAAAATGCTAAAACAGGCTTTTGGGCTCTGATGTCATCTCTTCAGCTGCGAAAAGGGATTTTCCCAGGGTGAACAGCAGGGGGTGCCAGCTCCATGCTTTTAAATGCGTGGTAACTGTTCAGGCTGATGTCAGTCCGTTTATCGTTTATCCCCGTATTGTTTTCGTTTTGGCTTGAACAGCGAGATTGTGAGTGTGTGGGGGGGGCTGGTGGTGGAGTGAGTGTCTGGCTGTGGACTGTCTGGCTGTCTTCTTCATACATAAATCGGGTCTTTAGGAATTGCAGTGCAAAATATATTTTTGAGGATTAATTTCATAGACTAATACTTTGTCATTGTGAATAAATATGTATGGTCAGTGGTTTCAGCAGAATAGATCTGCTGAAGTTTATATATTTTATATTTCAGCTTTATTCAAGGGTATAGTCAATATCTATGTTTTTCAGTAAATTGTGTTGAATAGTAAAGTAATTTGAGTTGTGCTGTTATTTCCCTGCAGGAGGCCATGACAACCAAATTTGAGATGTCAAAAATGGAATAGGTGGCGAGGATGCAGGCAGAATGTTGGACAAGATTGTCTATGTATGAAAGAAATGTGTATGCCCTTTATGAGCTTTGTAAGCGACATTTGTAAAAACAATGGGGTCCGATATGAAAGTTGAGAAATATTGAGCAGAGCCACCAGATGTTTTCTTCTCATCTGTTTCTATATATATTTTCATGGGTATATGGTTTATATTTTTTTAGATTTATTACAAATTGTATCTTGCCGGTTACTGTTTACATATCTGACGGGCAGAATGTGATTCAGTTTTCAATACGAAGACCTGCACTTGACCACAAACTACCACACTGTTAAAACTGTCACGTCACATACTCTGTATATCTCTCTTTTTACGAGTGTCACTAGTGTAAACTACCTGGCCCGTATGCCATAAAGCAGACTTTTACACAGCGGCTGTTGTCCATGTGGTTGAAATGCCGGATGAATTGTACCTGAGGACAGTGCAGAACGGCATCACTACAGGATTGGATGGGTTTGCATTTCCCTTATGCATCTGTTCCCACTGATAAAATTCAACTATCTGGTTAACAAATCCAATGACAATACCCCAGGTATTTTTTACTTCCATTTATGGATTTTGTATTTACTACAATAATATTTCAGTTGTGTTATATTGCTTTTCATATTGTTTGTTAATAAATTATAATAAATGAACACAGGTGTAAAAAAACAACTTTATATGTCCTTTGTAGATTTGGCATATAACAATCTGTAATGATCGATATTATGAACACTTAGGTGGCTGTGGCTCGTGGTTATCATTCCTTCTCTGTGATACCGCCCTGTCTTTATGCGTTACTGTAGGATATCATTTTATTCCCATTTCTTGTGTAGCTAACCTGCAACTTAATGCAGCATGTAGCTAGCTTTTAGGGTTAATTAAGCAATAAGGCATTAAGGGGTGTGGCATGAGGACAAAATACCAGGACTAGCTGTTCTTAGACACGACACATCTTGGAGAACCTGGGTACAGAAATTAGCTGGGGTATATTAGCTATATACCACAAACATAAGATTCGTTATTTCTATCATCAGTCTTTTACCAGTGCAATAGAAACAGAAGTGTTATGTGATGTCATATATTACAGCTTTCTGCCAATCAGCATTCGGGATTTGAACCACCCTGTTTATAATATCTGTTATATGCTTTTACTGCCAGGCAGCAGTCTTTCTCTAATAACTTAATCCCAGAGGTTTAGTTTAAACAGACAACAGTATGGTGGTGATTTCATGTTTAGTGTATCAAGCGCCTTTGCAGAATGGTTACAGACATGTCCCTCAACTGCTCGGGCAGTGGTACCAACTACAGCAGACATGACTTTCTGAAATGAGTCATTTAACCTGGATAAGCACATCAATTGATGCAATTCTGTTAAATTAAGCACTTCAGTTAATGCCAGATTTGAACAGTGTGTATTATGTAAAAAGATGTAGGATTATCAATAGAGATTAATGACCAATAGCATTTCCATAATGCCTTCTTATGTGTGTAAGCAGCCAGTTACTGAACATCAACATTTTATGCAAAAATAGCCTACACAATTTTAGCTCTTTAGTTTTTTGATTTTATTGTACTCGTTTTTGACAATTTGCTAGCGAACATGTGAAATCATTGATCAACAAAACATCAATACAGCAGATCAGTCTGCATTAGAGATGTAAGAAAAAAACATTTTGACTTAATATTTTATGGTGGTTTATTCATGTACACGACAGTCTAAAAACATTAACACACAGAGATTAGAACACGTTCCTTAATGAATCCACACTGAATGGCAGTCTTTAGGGCAATCATTTCAAATGTGTTCTTGGGTTCACTTCGAAATATCTATTGGGACAACTAAAAACAAAATGGCAATTGATATAAAACTAACAGTCTTTTTTTTAATCCTGGCACGAGAGATCATAGATTAACATTTCACAAGGATGGAATGTCTTTTTTGACAATATAAAATCTCACTAGTAGAGGACAAGCAAAAACATTTACATTGATCATGGAACGGTAAGCAAGAACTGCGCTGATTGGTGACTAAATTATTGCTTTTGAGTATTTTTTTTCATCTATATGGATTGCATCGCTCTCACCATGGTGAATCGTGGTGTAAACGTGTGTTTACTCCCTTTTGGGGGGTGAGGGAGGGAAAGGGGAGGGAAATCAAAGCTCCTCGCTGAACGAATCCCATGCAGGTCTAATCCTCTTTGTGTGGCATCACACGTTTCCCGCCTTTATTTCTGGTGAATGATAACAAAAAAAGATTGAATATATTAAAATATGTTTAAATAATAACATTCACAGAAAAAAGTTGTTGTTAGTAACAGACATGGTGTCGACAGATGGTGAGGTCACGGCGTTAGTAAGACAGACTATTGAACACAGATTCACTGCACAAATGATTCTAATTCCACAGCACAAGGTGGATCACAATACCAGGGACATGGTCCCTGGTTTAAATCTGTGACTCCTACACAAAGTGGGTACAAACACCATTCAATGAATCAACTGGTACCCCAGGGGTAAATCTACTTAATCTGGTCCCTAGACATACCCAGTAACACTTGGGTTTGACTACTAATCCTTTGATTGACTAAACACTGATGTCTTTTGACCCTCTTTGCCTACAATAATGAAGAGGCCCTGATATACTCAGTGACTTCTCTGTTGTGAGCAGACATGGATACCTAGAATCCTTGCAGTTAGTCTCATTCCTTTGCTATTCACATTTCTGCAGTGTCTGTGTGTCCGTAAAGGGATCTGGGAGAGTTGCATCAAAGGTGAAAGGTTTCATTATCACATAACTACTCTACGCTTCTGCTTAATGATTCATAGGTTTAGATGGACTTTGCTCTATGTTAAAGCTTAATGGCACAAGCTGCTGTCACTATTGGGGTAATTCCCATTATTGAAGGAATGAGAACACTTTAGATCGTTGTCCAAGAAGACATTTTCTTTTTCTAACAGTTCAGTGGCTGCTGACATCACTGTTTGGACGATGGATGCAGCTGCCTTATAGAACATCCTCTTCCGTGCTTCCTCTTGGTCATGTGGCTCAGCGAAGGCCTCTCCTGTCTCAGAAGGGGAACTTCCATTTTGAGGAGGCCCTTCCCCAACAATCTCTAATTTATAGCTAGTCTCTAGTTTTAATTTGGCCTGGGTCATTATGTTAGCTTCATTCTGCTGCAGATCATCAAAGTCTATTTTTGCTGCAAACTCACCACTTTGGGCAACTGCATTTCCCGTGCCAAGGTTCAGGATCTTGGAATCCTTTGTAGAGCTGGTCTTTTCTTGTTTGGCCTCATCCGTTGGTCCAGCCTGCTTGAGGGTTGTTTCGTGATTGTGTGTGGCATTTTCTTCAGGTGTGCCGTTCGAGCACCCATTCTCACCGTTGGTTTTCACCTCGGCTTCGGCCTCTGCGGATGCTGCAGGCTCAGCAGAGTTGGCCTTCTCTGACTCAATACCAGACAATGTGTTCGTTGTGGATGCCTCTCCGTTGGCAGACGTGTGATCACTGACCACCTGAGCCTCCACATTGTCGCTGCTCTTTTCTTGTGCAGCTTCTGCTTCTCCTTGCTGGCTGTCAGACATTCCGACTGGGGCATCCGCGCCCTCCGTGTCTTTTGCTTCCCCATCAGCCATCTCCTCACACTCCTTCGGAGCTCCCTCTCCCTGGTCCACGCTGGTGCTTTTCCCCTTTCGCAGGATGAAGTTTTTCAGCGACACGGCGCGGTTGAAGTGCGTCCGCTTGGCCTTGGCCGACTTGGCCTGCTCTTTGCTTGCCTCGTCTGTCTGCTCGACCACTTCAGTAGGCTCAGCTGCGGCAGCAGTTTCCTCCTCCCCACTGACGACAGACGTGTCTGCTGGCCGCTTGGACTTGGGGATCACACGCTTCTTGAAGGAGGTCCAGATCTCATCAGCATGCTGGTTCATTGATTTGTGCGGCGCTGCGGCAGTGGCTGCTCCTTTCTCCTCTTCCACTTCTGTATTTGTCTTCTCCTGTGCCTCTCCATCCACCTGTGCCTTTGCTTCATCAGTTTCAGCCACAGCTGCTTCATTGTTCTCTGTGGCATTTTCCCCCCCTTCATCCTTCTCGCCCTTTGTGGCTTTGCTGATCCCTACAACTGATGGATCTCTCTTCAGTCCTTGGAATGTCCATGACCTCTTCAGTTTCCACCGTTTCTGTCCGCTTGTTTCTGAAGTCTTCGAGTCCAGTGTGCCTGTGTCCCCAGGTGTGCCCCCAGACGCACCATCCATGCCCTCAACTTCCTTAGACTCATCTGAGCTCTTCTTGTGACTCTTCTGGGCCATAAGCTTCTTAAAGGAATGCCAACGTTTCATATGTTTGGTTGCTGCAACTGAGGCAGGTTTCTCTGAATCTTCTGCTGCTGGGGAATCTTCTGGTTGGTCCACTGTGGTATTGAGGGCCTCAGGGTCCTCCAACCTGTCCAAAGATTTAGATCTGACCTTCACCTGGTTCTCGGGCTCTCCATTTCCATCTTTTTTTTCTGTACTTCTGTGAGAGAAGATCCTGGCAACAGGTTTACGGATTAGTTCCCTGACACTGGACTTCTCCCCATGTTTTGACTTGACATCCTTGGAGGCGGATGGCTTTTCCTCTGATGCGACTTCATCATGATCTGGAACCTTCTCAATGGACTGATCTTCTGCCACTGCCTCTGTGCCATTGGTTGCAGGCTCATCTGTTTGGTCTGAAGCATTTTTCTGCTCCACGTGGCCCTCTCCATTAGCCTCCACAGCCTCAGTTCCCGGCTCCTTCTTTTTCCTTCCTCCCATGACTTTTCCCAACCCACTTTTATTCAGAAAGGAAGAGAAAATATTGTCAGACGACTGTTTGGGTTTGCCATCGGCCGGCTGCTCTGTGCTCTGTGGGGTCTCTTCTACAGGTTGTGCCTCTTCTGGTGGAGAAGGGACAGCCTCTGTGACCGTCTCTGTGACTGTTTCTGAGTTTGTGGGTTCCACCTCTTTATTATCATTGGTACTGGTGCCATCTTCCTGGACAGGGGTCGCGCAAGCATCGGTCGCCGCCATGTCCACACAACTGTGTTGTAATATCCCTTATTTTTCTTCAGTAACTGGGATTATTTCCTTTTGTTCTTGACTGGACTGAGTTCATTGATCAAGAACTGACACGTCTGGCTGTACTCCCATCCAACTTCCCTTCGGAGAGCAGGGTCTCTGCATCATATTCCAAGTTGCGAATGAGGGCCACAAACCTAGTGGAAGGAAAAGGAGAAGGAATTCAAAACCAAAAATGTTTTGGAAACACACTGGTCTAGACAGGTAGAGGAGCAAATGGAATGAACATCTCCACAATAGTAAAGGTGTGCTCAGGCATTTGTAAACCAATATATTATCTAAGGCACAAACCAATACAATATACTGTGACAAATGCAATGTGAGAGGTGATGGGCATTTTGGACAGGGAAATTACATACATGTCCCAGTGCAGTCAGAGGGAAATGAAAACAAGGCATAACATACTCCATGTAATTGCATGTTGACAATAAGGAGCTGACTACTGTCACGTAGATGCCAGAGAGAGCGCTATTTCTTAGAAAAGTAGATTCAGTTGTTTGTTTAGTTATCAGCACCATTAGAGGGTGTTATTTCTGGGCTGAAGTATACCTGTCAAAACAAGCTGGCATCCCAGATAGTATGCTTGAACAATAATATGCAAGCAGTGGCCAGAGTGGGAAGCAGAGAACCTTTTCAGCAACCCTTGATAGTAGTAAATAACAATCAAAACAGCTTGGAGACTTCAAGGCATAAAATGTCTGTTACACAAAAGCCACCTAAAAATACTCTTTTTGGAAATGTTTTCAAATTGCATCATTACACATCAATGGTAGACAACACAGAAACCAACTGCCCTGTTTTCTTTTATCTGTTTTGCTAAGGATTTAACCCCAATATAAACTGGATTAAAGGTCTCTTTATTATCGACTTTACTTCACCCACAGACAACCCTTTATCTGTCATCATGTGCCATGGAGTACTGACCTTGATTTTTACAGTCGGCAGTGGGTTGTTTAGTAACACAGCTAAATATTTTATCCACGGCAATGCTATCTTTATAGATTAATACCGATTTCATGTTATCTCTAAATCTTCCATCTGAGAATCTGAAATAATCTCACATCTCTCCAATCTAAAACACCAGAGACGCGCATCATGATGCCAAGGGGCGCTTTGCTGCGCAGGCCAGCCTGTTCTAGAAGCCAGTGACTCGGTAGAAGGGTAGGTTCAACAAAACCGCGTTAAGACAATGTAGTAAAAATAAATGAATGGGAAAAGGTCAGTTGCTAGATTCGACTGTACACTGGCCCCGCAACACGGGCACTATGTTACCCTAAATTATTTGAAAAATGTGTGGAGTAGCAATCGAGCAGTTGCATTATTTTTCACAATCACCGTGCCATGTGTGGAATGATCATTCCCTCCGAGTTATGATGAACGCAAAATCTGTTCCCTTGCTGATAGTGGTGCATTAAGTCATGGGATAATTTCACAACCTTCATTTGTTAAACCGAGGTTATAAAGACCTGTAGCCCAGGGGCTTGAACAAGGTTAACCCGCCACTGCATGAAGTCACATGGGCCACCTTTGGATATTGGATATATATCAAAGTGGCCCAGTGATTGCATGTGATTTAAATTAATAAGATACACAAACAAACACATTCCTTTATCTCTTTTTATATTAAGCTAATACTGCATTTTAAATAATATTATTCGACTGGCTAGGCTACGTGCGCGCAAACGAACCTTTATTGAGGGTGGAGATCACGCATGCCTGTCCTGAGACTCGAGGACAATCGCGCGCTTTAGCCTTTTTGTCCCCCATTTCATTTGGCCACTCTCTCCCTTTGTTATGTTAAACCAGCAGTGAGCGCGAGGGGGTTTAAGAAGCGCCAGCGATTGAGCTTAGCAGTGAGCTCCAATCATGCGCTGTAGAAATAGAGCATAATTCTAATGAGGGAAAGAGCGGGGGAAAACCAATGCAAACGCTCAAGACAGCAGGTGCCCGAGCTTTTCAAACGCTCATTTGCATTGCTAATGTGATTCACAAAGCTACCACCCCCATTTTGGCTGGGCTAGACTAAAGGAAGCGTCTTCCCAAAATATTTTAGCAGTTATTTTCTGAACGAAGTGTTTGCGTTATAGGCCTGTAGGTATCGACATTTAACGCGTTAATGATAACCATCACAATCACATCAACATACAAGACATATTCCAAGTTGAAGACAACATGTAGCCTGTTCCGAAGAATAGATGGCTGGCCTTTAGAGACATTTGTGCTGTGTGATGACGCGTAAATACATCGATATAGGCAAGAGTAATGTAAAACATTTTTTAGGACATATTATCTATGAATGAACGAATATTAGGCTTTGCGACATTTCCCAAGAACATCTGCGTAATACATAGAATAAGAATGTCATTGAGGAAATCTCAAGCGCCAGAATCTCAACGTGCAGTCCTTGTTTATTCTGGTGAACATTCTCGAAACTTGTATCTTAACCGCGATTCTACTCAGAAGGGACATCAGGATTCCATCAGATTATTGGGATATTTATGTCCCACTTGGCCCACTTTAAATTCACAATTGGATGAGTTTAATTATAATGTGTAAAGTGCAGACTGGCGAACCGCATGTACGTTGATTGAATGTCTGGTTCTTAGGCACCAACATATGTTGTTTGGAAGGTCGCAATTGTCTTCATAAAACAAACCGGTGTCAAAGCAAAGCCAGTCAAATATAAACACGCACAGTAGTTCCATACGCATTCTACCCAGAGTGGCGGTGCGTCGCATCACACATCAACAGCCGGTTCATTGTCCTTCGCGTTGAGATCCTCCAACCAAAACCAATAAGCTGAGCTCCCTATCCAAGAGCTTCATCAACAGGAGCCATATTGTAAGCATTACAGTAATTGTTCGTTTTACGTCAAATGGTAAATCACAGAAGTTAATCATATTGCGTGTAATACTGCATTTAATAAACACAATAGGCTATGGTTAGAAGAAAAAAATAACGAATAATCTGTCCAAACCTTGTTTCGTGTGGCTAAATCCGTTTGTACGTACGGGAGAAAGGTAATAAGCTTCTTCAGACGGGAAAAGACACTGAAACTAAATCACCGCTCGCATCCTCATGCCTTGAAGTAGCCAACCCAGTGTGGAGAATTGCGCGGGGACGTGAGGGTCGCGGTGGCATTAACAGACGCGCAGCTGCGGCTCCGCAAATACACACCATCTATCTCACCCCGTTGCCCTTAGCAACCATAGAGCCCACCCCCTCCCTAAAACCCCCACCCCCACCACTAGGGATAGAGTACGGGTGGAAATTGTTTCCTTCAGTAATTTGCCCAGTCATAGCCACTTGGATATGATTTGCATAAAACTACTATTTAAAATTGAATGTCTGGAAAACAAATTGTTATCCCACGTGTACCCATTTACATTACAGTCTTCAACTTATTTGACTTGGGAACAATGAAACCTGAAGGTTATAAATAGGAGCATTGAAAATAATTAATTTAGTCTATCACACTGACAAACATCTCCAATGAAGGAAAGGAAACACCCTTCTTCTGGAAACAATTTATTGAAACCATACCGTGACAGCCTTTGCTTGTCAAGCAGCGTTGTTCAACGAGTCAGCCATGTTGATCTCCGTGGCCATGTGCTTGCAATACAGTGATGCTGCAAAACAGTTGACAATTGAAGGTGTACATGGAGAACAATCACACAAATTCCACTACCAGGCCCCGGGCACCAGGAAAGATCCAGGACACAGAAGAAGATTGTGCGAGTTGTTCTCAGGCAGTTTGTGTGTGGATGCCAAAAATCATATTTGTCTGTATCTCTGTTTTAATATCAGACAAAATTTGCCCCCTGGATAGAGTAAATTGCGCGCTGCACTGGAAAGCATTTCTGTCTGATTAATATTTCATAAGACAGTGCATCTGCGAGGACTTGCTCTCTAAGCCTTCATTTCCTTGTGGAGGATGCCTGAGTGTCTGTTCACTGACGTCTGGGCTACACGGTCGGTCTTTTCATTAGCTAGGTAGCCTGGTACAGGGCACAGGAGGCGAACGAAGTTCAGCCGAGGCGAACAGCCCTGTGCCACTCGTAGTTTCTGTGGGAAATCATCTTCATAATACGGCGGAGGAAGTATGTGGCGTGTTGCGTCGTGCAAATCATGAAAGGTGGTTCATAAATACCTTAGACAGGGCATGAATTCAGAACGTTAATAAAGCTCTGCTCAGTTAATCAGTTGGCGGGCATGGCTTCTGAGAATGGATGGATGTTTCTACAACCTAGTGTACCTCTGCATCCGGGACAACAACACAGTGGGGTAGGCAGTTTTCGTGTGTGTGTGTGGGGGGGGGCAATTAGTCCTAGTCTGGAGTGTCTGTCTTTTGTGCAAGATCAGCGGCTAGAACTCAGCCATGCATATCCCTGCTGCCTCTGACCATGCGGGTTGGGAGGGAATGTGCTGGGAAGATCTCATCGTTCCTTTCTCTCCGCCACTGGCTGATCCAGTTAGAGAATGTATACTTTTCACCCGCTACCCGAGCGAGCAAAGCCCAATGTCATTTGGATGTCACAGGGAGCCAGAGGGATAGCTGCCTCTGCCGGGAGATGCCCCTGCTGCCTCGAGTGATGCGGGTGTATGGTGATGACATATTTGCCATTTATTGTAACAAACAACAACAGGACTTAATCATAAATAACGCCCATTCAGTGTCAGACGCGCCATCTGAGACCGTAAGCACTAAGCGCCACTGCCAACATACACAGGACGGGAGCTTCGAACAGTGTCGCGTTAATGGCTTTGGTTTCTGGCATTCTTTACCGGATGTCTGTCTGCTCTCAGACGCAGAGATCCCACAGCCAGTAGGCAGCACGGTCGCTCTACAGGGACTCAAACATAAAATCGAATGTCCCCGTAGCGGTGGAGGGATTTCAGTGTGAACACGTTCAAGTGAAGCCGTTCGAGGTGTTTGTCTCTGCCTCCCTAATGCCTGGCGACAGCGTGTGCGTGTCTGTGTGTCTGTACTCGAGCGTGCACGCCTGCTGCGAATGTCTGGTAGCAAGTGAGTCAATGAGCAAGTCTGTATGTGTGTGTGTGTGTGTGCGTGTGTGTATGGATGCATCTGTATTTGTGTGTGTAGGAGAAGGTTGAAGTGGAAGGGGGTTGGATGCCTAAACTCTGACAGGCTCAGCTGAAGGCCGTGTAAGGCTCACGGCACTACCTGTCAACTCCATTTCCCGCTCTCATGTCCGTGGCGACAAGGTCTTATTTTAAGAAGCCAGTTTCTGCCGCCCGATGACCAGCACGTGCTGTGACACGCAGCCGATCCGTAAGCACACTATGAGGCGCCGGCAGCCAATCGAATTGCATCTGCAGCCACTTTATTTCCTGCAAATAGATTCACAATAGGCTGACATCATTGTCTATAATGTGGGGTTACAGAGGGATTAAGCCTCCCATTTAATCAATGTGGGTTGCAGAAACAATGAAAATAATAGGATGTCCATGGAGGAGGAGTTAGGGTTAAATAGAGAGAAGGGGGTGAGAGAGAGTGAGTTGTGAGGGTGTGTGTGTGGGGGGGGCTTTTCAATTCTGGTGCTTTGATGCATGCCTCAGCCAGCCCCCCAAAATTCTCACAAGAAATTCATTCAGACAAATAGAACAGAGTGGAGGCTATAGGGAGGGGATTCTCATCCAGGCTTAGAGCCATTGTCAAGGGAAGTAGCCCATGCACTGGAATTAAAGTGCTCAAAATCTTATCCGAGTCAGGGAAGACCAAGGCACTGCGCAGATCTCTGTCTTTTAATCTGTCTGATTTGAGACAAGCATTAGCATTTAGACTGAAAATGTTGGGCTTTTGATGTGCACAGTCTCCCTCACTCTCCTTTTTTGGGTCCATTTAGGTAATGGCACTTTCCACGGGACATTAATCTGCGTAATTAGGTTTCATCCGGTCCTCAGGAACAGATCGTGGTGGGCCAGGGTACCTCTCTCTTTTTTACCACTTCCTGCCCTGGAGGATAATAAGTATATATCTGAAGTCAATGCTCATTGAGAGCAGGGAGGAAGAAATTGAGTACGCGGCCGTCTCCCAGCGATGACTCACCGGTGGCACTGTCGAAACGCTGTCGTTCATCACAGCTGCGGTAAACATGGAACATACCTCGGAATAGCCACCCTAGTGAGAGCTAAGGGGATTTGTTTCCTGTATGTCCTCAGACCATCCCAATGGAGCTTCCTATAACCCAAAGAGACCAATATTTGGTTATACCGTGGACTACATTTCCCCCCTTCTGCCACCCATCCCAATCCCTTCCCAGAGGGAATACCATGAGTATGTTTCACATCTCTCTCCGTCACCAACCGTGGGTGTCTTCATAGTCACTTCTCCCTCATCTGTGGTCGGTATGCATTTAGATACTTAATCGGCATGTCCGGTGGACGGTCCTGACACAGCTTATTAGGTGTGCTGATTGCTTAATGTGTTCCTCACGATGAAGGCCACGTTAGAGGCAACACTGCTGTCATGCATGGGAGGACCTTCTGTTGCAGCTGTAGCCATTTGCTACCACACTTGTCAGGGATTTCTCTGTATAATCTCTTTAGGCGCGCACAATCTGTCAATCTCAATCACGGATGTTGTTGGTTTGCCCGGGTCCCGCTGAGGGGGGTGGGACATGGGTCCTGGACCAATGGTGATCTATTCTATCGATTAGCTGAATGCTATCTCATTATCCTCTCCTTCCATCTCCGCTAGGCAAAGGGCAGAGAAACTATGGAGACAGAACAGTATATTCACCTTGACTAGGGGCGGGAAAGGGACATGGCACATAATATTTTGGAAATGCTAGGGAGCCACCATTTTGTTTGTCACTCCCTTTCCCAGCCCTATTCAATGTGGAAAAATGCATCTTCCCTGTGCTCACAATCTCAAAAGACAAATGTATGCATGCCCCAACACTGAGCATTTTCATTAGCTGTAACACACTGGGTGTAGTTCAGAAATCAGGCTTAAGGAGAGGCACTCACTAAGTATCCTGACGACTTGCCAAGTGAACCACCAAGACATCTCTCTCTCACTACTCAATATCAGTTCATGTCCTGATACATAAGGAGATTTTCGGGATTTGGTCAAAACAGAAGACTTAGATGTACAGTTTTAATTAGTATTTTTACCTTAATTAATCAGGGACATCAAAGTGAGCAATAAAAAAAAAACATGCAGACATTACAAAGATGATTCACAGCTAGCAATAAACAATTTACAACACATTTGTGTTAGGGTCACTCTGCAAGACGTACCATGAGGTGTGGGTAATAGAAAAAGGCACTTGTACTTAACTCCGAATTAGCCTAAGGTATCTCTGGGACTGGCAAATCTTTCAAAACTGTTTTTTTCCCTATTTTTTTTGGGGGGGGGGTGAAATAGCTGGCAACATTTCTGCAGTATAGCCCTATACACAAACATCAACAACTGTCTGACCCTAGTGGAAGTCAAAGAGTTTAAGCCAACCAAAGCGTACACAACGAAATTATGTGTGCAATATTGCATGATGTACTGTGTGGAAGATGGAAAATGTTTGCGATTTATTAAATAAAAAACTTCTCAGCCGTTTGTATAACAGTTGAGTATTTCAAGTTTAATTACGTGGATCCACAGGAACAATCATCACAACATTACAAAAGATGAATAGAGTAATGCCATGACAGACCGCTCTGCCTTACATTATTGCTTTCTCTTTATATCACCGCTTGTCAGTTCCATCCAAGGTTTTCAATGATCACGATGAGAAATGCATATACACCATATCAACATGTTCTAAAACAGACATAATAGTCTTGCATAATTTAATTTCTATACTACTATGACACACATGATTTGTTTCTATAAATGAAACACATTTTGATCTTCAACTTCTTCACTAACTCAGCACTGTTTTAAAAGCAAGATTATCATAATCCCACCATCAAGGGAATACATTCTATAAAAGAACCGTAAGAGAACAATCTAAGGTAGTGATATTAGATCACTACTTTATTCATGAAGGGTTTTATAAGACTGATTAATTATTATACCAATGTAGATTTTGGGACCTAAAAATTTGCACCCCACTAAGATCAACAACTGAACTTTGAAGTAGTTAGAGAATAAACTGCATACTCAACATGGGATGGCAGCATGAAATACCATTATCAGCGTAATTTCTCACAGAGTTAAAACTATTGTTCATATACAGAGTGAACAATAAAGGACCCAGCACTGAACCATGGGGAACCTCATGAATTACTATGGCTATACTGTGTAAGCAAATATATTGCCGTTTGCAATTATTAGGACACTAGCTCGTTTAGATCTTTATGTATTAAATTCTGGTTTTACCATGTTGAAATTGCAACATTTCAGTACATTGAGTCCCTAGGCACAAATCGTAATGGGACAGTTGGCTTGCTAGCTGTTTCTGGGTAGTCATGTGTTCTGTTACATCATTGGTGCAGTCACAAGTAATCTGACATTGTTTAGTATTGATGGTAAGCTTTGCCTTTGGAGTCTGCTATTGGTGTCTGTCAACATGTGGACCCAGTGGGTGTCAATAAAATACAAGGAAGCCATTATGAGAAGGAAAAATCTTAATGAATCTTCCCGCATAAGTACAAGCAAATGCCTTTAAACTAATTGTACAGCTTTTTATCATATAGCAAGATATTGACACCAAACGTACTGCCACAGCAACAGGGAGATTGGGGCAAACTGTACAATAAAATATATTAAAATAGGGAAAAACACCACAATTTAGAAACATTGCTCTGGCAGTTTATGTAATGATTTAATTGTCTTGTTTTTCTTATTTACAGTGCTAACAAGGCTTTATTGTTTAAGCTTAGTGTTTTTTCTATCTTGTGAAAGGGATCATTTAAAGTTCAGCTTCAAAACAACTACCACATCTCTGGCTTCTCTTAAGTAGAAAAGCATTATCCTGCTAAACACATGCTTCAATCTGGTCTCAGGGGTATATGTAACTTATTAAATGTAACACAGTCAATGTAGCACATAGGAGATTTACTTAAACTTGTAATAGATCCATCTGCATTTTAGGGACGAATTAATAGAATTGGTTTACGCAATTGAGAAGACGGAGCTTGCATTTAAAACACACTGAATGCTGTTAGAGAACATCTGACCAGGGGTAGTATTTGTTCTACCCTAAACCCAAATCTTAATTTAGACTGGATGATCTGCTGAATGAAGAAAAAGTGAATATAAAAATATCTTAATAATATATAACAGTTTGTAACAATGTACTCTCATTCTGCAATGGTCAATGGCTCATTGTGCCTTGATAGTCAGCCTGATCCTATCACACCTCTTCAGTAGTAGTGTTGAAACTCAATTAGGGATGGTAGCTAATGTGAGTCAGGCTAGCTCATACCAACATACTTTTTTGATTTGTTTTGCTGAGGCTGTGAAATGCACTACTGGTGCTCTTGTAGGAATATAGTAAGCCAAATAATTTGGCTGCAGGGAACCGAATCCACACACAGACAACAAACGATACTTTTAATCTCAGTCTGAGCCTGTTCTGTTAGAGTGAGGTCTTCACTATATTTGTCTCAAAACACAACCCAATGCTTTACAGTTACTGCCATTGGCCAGTAGCCAACAATAAGTAGCCGGTCATGAAAACATTTCCTGTGTCATGAATCCATACGTGAAAATAAGACAATATTCTGCTCCCGCAGCCCCGTTGCGCAATATGTACGGCCCAATGTCAGCGCCGCTGATAGGTACATCAGAAGTCAACTGGAAAGGTCTGTTTACTCACAATGTCTCAGGGGACGCTTCTCATTTACTCAGCCGCCTGAGCAGACAGCCGTACTCTCCCCCGGCTTGTCTTTCAAGGGGAAAACGGGCGCATTTATTTGTTCTGTTTTTACAGTCTTTTGGCTGTTGGCACCAGATACCCGGCAGTATATCACTGTCCGGAGTCCAATCTGGAGCGCCGTCCGCCTCCGTCTCTATGCCAACAATTTATAGTTAACAACAGTTGAGGCAAACACACCTTGCACGCGGGAATTTTCCTCTCCACATCAACTCCTCTGCGAGTCATGGGGGAAAGAACAGGACTAACAGATCATCACCTGATTTCCATCATAGCATGCAATGCAATTTGCCTCATTAGCATGGGTTAACTGAATGGCCCTGCCGGTCGAGGACTGTCAGTCTTCTCTCAAGCCTCGCAATCCTGAATTCCTGACCCTACACAGCGGAATCCACTTTCACTGGAAAGCGACGGGGTCGAAATGTCATCCGCAAATTCTTCCAACATGAAATAATTTGCGTACTAATCGAATTTAAGACATTCTTTGGTGATTTTTTTCTTCAAGTGCCACTACAAAACACCTCTTTCAGTGCTCCCACTGGCCCGGATAGTTGCCCTCGACCACACTACTGCTAAATCAGAATCACACGCCATATCATTCCACACACATTCCATAGTGGAAGAAAGGAATCTATAGCCCTCACTGTTCTTTCATTTCAGGATGTTTAACTCTACACAAAAAACGTCCTTCCTTCTGCATAAAGGGACAGTGTAGGGAATGCTCTATTAATGCTGGGCATCTAATTTGTTACGTACAAAACCGCAGTTGGGGGCTCAGAATTAACAAATAAAATATAAATAAAGGGTTTTCTTTAGGGTACCACATTGACATTGGGTTCACAACCCTGTTCAAAAATGTATTGCTCCTACAGACAGTGATTAATGGACATGGCTTGCTTTATAAAGCAGGCAGACAAGCATTGAGACATTGTTTGATTGAATGTTGTAATGGGAAGAATTTGTCATCAGCAACTTCCAATGTTGCCTGATCATCTGTACCAGGCGTTCCGGTCAGTGTTTTAGAAAATGCAACCACTGGGTCTTTCATTAATGTCAGCATCTAGGATTTAGACAGTGGTGAAACAAACAAAGCCCATCCACTCAGCTGTGGTGTGTGGTGAAAAAGAGCCCCGATAAAAGGTATGAGCTAAATTTCTAGAATCCCGCAAAGTAACATCAGGACTACGAACCACCAAATTACGACAGCGGTGAGCAGGACGAACATCCCGGCGGTCCTTCACACATCGGGTTCCAGTCCAGTCAGATAAAAACAAGGCTCTAGTGGTTGTCAGTCCAGCACAAGATAACTGAGGGATGGAAATACATTGCCAGGTCCAAACAATCCGGGTTCACCTTTGTGGCCTGAGCTGAACCCCAAATGACAACTCAAAAGAGCATCTCTGAGATGGATTTGGCTGTTCACACTCAGCGTTGACCAGCAGCACCGTGGAACCCATCCGACACCTTGTTTCAGAGAGTTAACCTTTCTGGAGGCAAGGAGGTCCAACACATTAGTAGATAGGTGTTCCTAATAAACTGGTCAATGAGTGTTTCTTGTCCTAAGGAATGTTTGAAAACATCAACCGAAGGCGTAGGACCTTATGAATGCATAAATATAGTTGTGTAAATATTATACCCTGCCAGGTAGCCAATGTTACCCAACCATCTATATTTATGAATATATATTAAAATGAACCTAAACCAGTTCAGTATATAGACACAATAATGATTTTGAATTCCCTGACAAATATTAGGGAGTGAATCTGGGTGTCGCAGTGTAGCGTAGTGGTCAAGAGCCTTGGGTTAAAACCAGCGACATTTTGTTTACCAAGAGTCAACAATGTGAGGAACAATGTAGTTCTGACCCAGAGTAAGACAGTTGATCCTAATTGCTCCCAGGTTGTTGCTGCAAATAAAAGTCAGTTCTTGTACCTTGTAAGCAATGCTTAACTCAAATAACCTAATGAAACATCAACTAGAAAATAGTCAGCCCTAAAAATAAAAAAAATCATACATACACTCTTTAATACTGATACTATGTTTGGTTCAATAATGTGCAATATTCATTAACCTTATTCGAACTCATTCAGCAAAATACAGTTGCTGTAGCTACACAACTCTAGCTCGCAAGTGGACCCAAACAAGACAGTGCAATTTGGAAATTCTACATTTTATTTTGGACTGCTCATGTTAACCATTGCATGGAAAAACTCATGGTGCTACATTTCTGTGCTAACACACACTGGACGGACTTTCAACTGTGCAAAAAACTCCCCGATAAAGAACTGAAAGAGCTAGAATGATATCTTCCAGCATTTTCAGATGCATGTAATTTGTACACACCAATATAAAACAGAATAGATTTTTTCTCAGAATATGCCATGACTTTTGGGACATTGTATGCTTGAGGTCCAGGACTTAATTGAAGCATTTACCATTAACAATGACATAATATTGTTTACATGCTAACACTTGTCCTGAATGGCCTCATAGACACGTTAGCTTTTGGCTGACTATAAAAAGGAGTTGATTTCCAGCTGGACCCCATTTGGCATCACAGTGGATCAAACAAAAAAATCAATGAAAATAACACATACACAAAGACGCACACACAAACACACACACTCTTTACAATATTTATGCAGACTGCTGTTTTGGGATCATAATTTCCATTAAAATATCCAACCTTTTCTAACCTCTAACCCCTAAAACTCTTATAACATTAACCTTAACCCCAAGCCTAAAAAAGCAACTTACGTAACTGAGAATGTCCTCACAAGTCATGATTTGCCTTTGTTTACTATACTTATGAGGATATCTGGACCTTGCAAGTATTGTAGTGCGCACACGCACGCACACACACACACACACACACACACACACACACACACACACACACA
>JACXGJ010002062.1:44581-71802 GCA_016801105.1 Esox niger | reverse complement strand
AAGATGGAAACGCACATGAGGGCACGAGCCGCCTGGAGGTCCGGGGGCAGGGCCAGCATGGAGTCGTAGGTCTTGCACTGCATGTGACCTGTTGTCTGGTAGATGCAGGTCATCCAGATACCCTCCCAGCTGATCTCAGAGGTGAGGATGTTGCTGCCGATGAAGGCCGACACCTTCCACTGAGGTAACGCCGTCACGGCGATGGCCATGATCCAGCCGGTCACCGCGCAGGTAAAGCTGATCAACTGCATGCCGGTGTTGACCATGACAGCTCCTTTCGATGTCTTAAGACTTCCACCGGAATTTGAACCTTAATCTGCTTCGACCTCTTTGTTGCTTCAAGTCCTACTTCTTTGCTACAACTGCAATCTATCTGGGCCTTTCACAATCCTGAGTTCGAACCACTTAAGGCCCTGTCGGAAACCACTTTCCCTTTTCAGCTTCTGCTTTTCGGTTCAACCTTAGATGGTCAGAAACTCTCATTTGGTCAACTTTCTTTCCGGTGAACCGCTTCTTTTTATTCAGCATCCGTCACTTCTCTCATTAACTATCCCCTTTTTCTTGTTCACTGTCGATCCGATGAATAATTGAAGAGAGAACCGCGCAGCCACTTGTGGCAGCTCACCAATCTTTTGATTGATCGAGCTTTAGAAATTGCACCATCTGGCTCATTGAGTTTGTGAGTATGGTACAATTGCTATAACCCTCTTCTGTCTGCTGTGGCCCTACCTCAAACCATGCCAAGAGCTGAGCTGATCAGTACAACAAGTGTCAATTTCCCCACAGGTTTGGTGTAGCCTTACCCAGATGGGTTTGTCTGATACCACATGATACTTTGATTCAGGACTGTCACTGAATTGATGGTATATATTCGATTGCTGGATGTAGCAAAAGATGTATTGTCCAATTTTCAGTCTGTAAAATGAGGAAAACAGGTCCACAGAAAAGATTAAGAAAGTCTTTACAAAGTGTGTTTTGTAAGATTCAGGCCTTTGTCCAAGTGCATCCAAAATGTGTCCCCAAAAGCACCAAGTGTTAGTTAGCTGCTAGAATTTAAATTGTTCTGCATGATGGTGTCTTAGAGAACACAACCTCATCTGCCACCGATGCCTGTTTGAAGTGTTGTAGTCACAATGGGCTTAGACCCTGCAGAGGCCACTTCAGACTTCGTCTTGCTGTCCTCCCCCATGCAGGCAAACCCAAATGTGCCAGTCCAGTCAGGTTGTTACAGCATGAATAGCAGGCAACAACACTTAGTCAGACCGCCACATAGGTGAATTAGATCTGTCTCTCCCATTTTGTAGAACATCCTTCTTCCGTTAACCTGTGTGAGCTGCACCGTGGGTGGAAAGAAAGAAATGAGGAACAGGAGAGAGGGAAGAGGAGACTTTGAAATGAAGGTTGAGCGGGAGAGAGAGTGGTGACTATAGGTGGATCAGTTAACACAAAGACAATCCAGGGGTGGTCGATGATGGGGCGTGAACACCCTGCTCCACACTGTTCGTAATCTGTTTTAGACTTCTGCTTTTTGTCTGAGGGGTGGCAGGGAAAGGTGAAAGCTTCCAATATGAGCCTAGGTGAACTGACTTTTTTGAGAGCAACATTACCGTGACCATAAGGCAACAATGTGAGAAAAATAGATCAGGTATTAGCATTCATCAATAAGAGCTAGGAATAGTGCATTATCTTATCAAGAGTAATACAAATAGATATTGATTGAAATAATCAATTTCTATAATTCCAAAACACTGACCTATTAAGAAGGGCTGATATCACGCCTTACAGATGACAATAATAAAGCAATTACTCTCCACAGTTAACAGCTGATTTTGACTGGCTTTAACTGTCACCAACTTGTGTAGAGGTTCGACAGTTTTATAATTCTGCAAAATACTTTTTTTATTTTTGCTTATCCGTCGTTTTTTGGAACTCCGGCTCATTACATTTCAATAAACCCTGGTGTATCTATACTGATGAATTAAATATTAAGGCAACAAGATCTGTGGTTTTAATTCCCTTCTTGACAACAGTCGTCATGACAACAGCCGGGAACACAGGAAATGGGAGGGGTAGTGACACAAAGAGAGGGGAAAAGAGAGGATGCAGGGGGTGTGCAGCGAACTATAGCTGTCCATTTTGAAGGAGATATACTTGCCTGTGGTCAAGGATACGATGAATACCACTGTATAAGAGAATACATGTGGAACTCAACTGCAATCAGTGAAAGACACACAAAGTATCATTACAATAAATGACTGCCATTAAATATATTGATTTTCAATGATTTGACAAGCAATAATAATAAAGATGGTTCCATTTTAAGGACTTTAAACTGAACACAGAACATGACTGACATGACACAGAACATGCTCTGAGCATGTCCATAATCCTAACCCTTAATACAATTTTAAAACTCCTTAGTACTAATCTTAACACCAGAAAACCTTAAAGATGCATTCTGCGATTGCCAATGGTTGTGAAAGTGGCACTGTCAAACCAAAACCAGTCCCCAAAAGTTGTGTACTACACTTACGCTTTTGGTACCAGCCAACTGAAAAGACAAACAAGATATTGGGTAAAGAAATCTGGGTTTGTCGGATTCTGCCAATTACCATCATCATTCCCCATGCCAGTACCTGTCAGCTGACATTCATCAGACTTAAGGTTAGGCAAAGCCAGAACCCTGCATTTCTTTTAGATGTTTTTGAATAGTTTTAATATTGTTTACTGAAAAGCTCTGTGAAATAAATATTGTGTATTTGCTGACATAACCTAAATGCAATTAAAATTACTTCCTTTTAAACTTGGAACTTCAAGTCTGAGGTATGTCCCGGAATTAATCTTTAACGTTACTCCAAACTTTAGACTAAAAACTAAAAACATGATGGGAACAATCAAATATTAAAATCTATTCTGAAAGATTTCTATCCATCTGGGGAACTGAAACCTAAACCAGAAAAACACACCTACCCTGACCTTGACATAAACTCTTACCTAATTCAAACCAGACCCTTCATCCCTAAACTCAAACTAGCCCTAACACCTAACCAGAGCTGTGCACCAAACTGTTACATTTATTAACTACGGAAGTCAACAGTTTTGTAAACTTTTTTGCAGGACCGTGTAAGCAGAGCCGGCAAAGAAAAGAAAATGTCACTGACCCACCAACTGACTCCCTCTTATTAAATGGCTTAGTCGTTAGAGAAGCGGACCTGTAAACTATATGTCCCGCGTTCGGATCTCAGTTAGCAGTTGCTTGATTCTTATGTTCCTAGGACGTTAGTCGATACATGTAAGACTGTTACTGGCTAATAGGCTGTTAAAACCTTCAGTAGCAAACGACATACAGTCATAGACACTATTTGTGGCGGTGGTTAACTTAGTAAGAAACGTTAATCAGTGTTAACTGTATCAATATCAATCACGAATGGCCAATTAACTGTTAAAATGTCCAGTGGCAAAAGAGGATTTATTCCGGATAGACACAAGAGGCTATACTGACATCAGTTAAATGTAGAGCTGGTAATCATTTTGGCAGAGTTACTGTTTGTGCAAAAAACCTTTTCTTTTACTAATTTTATTTTTTACTCTGTTGATGCATTTTGCATCAACTAGACACGGTTGTGGCAAAACTGTACACGTACAAAAAAACTGCCACTTAATCATCATACATCAATATTTTTTCAGCATTTTTCATAAATCACTTAAACAACTTCAAACTTGCTCAAAATGTTAACCCGTTAAATTATTTATTATGTATAAAAACACAAAGCAATAATTATTTTCCATATAATAAATAGTGAATGGGGCTTTGGTGGTGATTAGAGTCTTGAATATGTTACATTTATTTCATAAAAAGCCCTTTTTGCATCAGCATTTGTCACAAAGTGCTTTGACAAAACACCTGGCCTTAAACCCCAAGGAGCAAACAACAGTTGTGTTGAACTTCAGTGCCTAGGAAAAACTCCCAAAGAAGGCCAACATTTTGGAAGAAACCTAGAGAGGAACCAGGCTCAGGGGGGTGACCAATCCTCTTCTTCTTTTCTGAACATATTAAGAGTCCAAATTGTAATAGTTAATCAATGCATCTGGGCTGAGCCAAGAGTCTAATTAAACCTAGTCCAGATTGGAGGCATGACCAGATGGACAAGGACAGGGACAGACTGGGGGAGGGGGGGAACAGCAGAGTGGCAGCTGAAATCGTCAGGTATCATCTTGATCTGCAACACAACCAGGAGGACTTTGGACAGGGACCGTAATGGGTCAAGCCTGGTACACCACAAGTGTGGGCCAAGCCCTCACGTCCTCTTAAGTTTAAAACGGCAGGAGACAGGGAAAAGGTATACCCTACTCCCCAGCACAATAATATAGCAGCGTAAGTCCTTGGGGCGGAGACAGGGAGGTCCAATGGCACTGTGGGCCTGGACAGGGCCCAACAGGCAGGAAAATCAATCCACCCACATTGCCAAAAATCTACCAAAGGGACACCCACCAACCGCAATCATCCTGAATGAGGGCAGAGTATTGCCAGCAGAGTACAGCCCAATTGCAAAAGTGTGCAACAGAGAGACAACAACAAGCCAGTAACTTCGCCCCCGAATGGAATTGGAGGGAGAGCTTCACTGTGGCAATGAGAGCCCACCTGGAAAGAAAGCAAGACTGGACACAATCAGGCCTTTCTGGTCACCTTCACGCCCCTGGGCCAGACTACACTTAATCATAGACCAGGCTGAAGAGATGAGTCTTTAGTAGACACTTGAATGTTTGCACTGAGTATGCATTTCTAACTTTAATAGGCAAATCATTCCACAGTACTGGAGCTTTATGAAAGAAGGCCCTGCCTCCAGCTGTTTGTTTAGACATTTTCGGTACAATAAAAAGGCCTGCATCTTGCGATCTAAGGTTATATGCAGGTATGTATGGCTGGATAATTTCAGCGAGATAAGTAGGAGCAAGTCCATGTATATAGGTTAACAATAAAACCTTAAAATCATTCCTAACCCTAACAGGCAGCTAGTCCTGGAGTATTGTGTTCAATTTTTTGGCTCTAGTTAGGATTCTAGCAGCCCTGTGCAGCAGTAATTAAAGTTTATTTATTGATTTATCAGAGTAACCGAAAAAAAGATCATTGCAGTAATCTAATCTTGAAGTCACAAAAGCATGGATTCGTTTTTCCGCATCAGTTTTTGATAGAAAGTTTTTTGCAATGTTTCGAAGATGAAAATAAGCAATGCGAGATTTCTTAGTTTTTTGGGATCATGCCGCCGTCAAGGTTCACAGTGAGATCTGCCAACTAAACTATATTTCTTGGGTCCTAACACGAGCATTTCTGTTTTTCTTGAGTTTAAGAGCAAGAAGTTCTCAGTCACCCACTACCTAATATCTGAAACACATGCTTCCAAATTAGCAAATTATGGGGCTTCTCCATTCTTCATTGAAATATAACTGTGTGTCATCAGCATAGCAGTAAAAATGTACATTGTCATTCCGGATTACATCACCAAGAGGCAGCATATATAGTGAGAACAATAAAGGGCCCAGAACAAAGTCTTGAGGAACACCAAAACATACTTTTGATTTGTCAGAGGATATACCATCCACACATACAAACTGATATATTTAAATACGATTTAAACCAGGCTAGAACTTTTCCACATAGCCCAATATGGGTTTCCAGTCTCTCTAAGAGAAGGGAGTGATCAATAGTGTCAAAAGCAGCACTAAGATCAAGAAGAAACAGGACGGATGCGGAACCTTTGTCTGAGGCCATTAGGTCATTTGTTATCTTTACGAGTGTAGTCTTAGTACTATGATGGGGTCTGAAACCGAACTGGAGCAATTCATTAAATGTTATATCTTCAGGAAGGCATTCAGTTGTTGAGTAGCGCATTTTAAGATTTTTGAGAGGAATAGGAGGTTCAATATTGGCCTATAGTTTAATTGTTAATGTGCCTGGAAACCACCAACACCACCATTGCCACTGCTGCCACCAGCTCAACCAGAAAGAGAGGCGTTTGCTAGTTGTGCACAGGCCTAAAAATTATCTTGTCACGAAGTGTGACAAGTGTATTTTTAGAGTGGACCAGGTCACATGCGGCAGGACCTACTGGTCTGCTGCTGACAGTAAACTAAACAAAATGCTCATTTGTTCTGTAATAATGAAATAATTCAAATAATTAAAGGGGCGTTTAAAGGGTTAAAATCCTGAAAATTATAGAATGTTTAATAGTTTTGAGTATGTTTGAAGTTATATTTTTTGATTTATGTGGAAACAAAGCAGAAATATTGCTCGATTTCATAAATATACTTTTAAAACCCTCTAGTGTCATGGACAATTTTTGCTTCAGTCCGGAGTGGGGAACTAGACCAAATCCAATGATGGCTGTGCTGAATTTCTAGATGCAATTTTCAAAGTCAGAAATGTATTTCTCTGCAGTTGCACCACTAGTATCAAGGCCAAGAATGGTGAACTCTGGAACCCACATATTACCTTCAAGTAGCTATTTCTGTTGTAAACATCAACTGTGATTGGCTAACAAAGATGGTCTCTCTAGTATCTTTGAAAATAATGTAACGTCAGTGTCACTTTACATTGCCACGCCTTGACGGAAAAGCACAAACGTTGTGACTAAGGAAGTCAGGATACCAACGGAAAATAACCACAAGCTTAAATTATTGGAAGAGATATTACATTTATTTACGCACTTTGTTAAATGCTTGTGCTTTTAGGCCAAAGTATTTTTTATAATAAAAAAACAAACATTAATCGCTAACTTCCGTTACATTTTGAACTATTTAACTGATTAACAGTTATTGAAGTTACCTTTTTGGTGAACAAATTTAACAGTTAATGTTTTGATTAACTGCTCAGCTTTGCACCTAACCCAAAATGTTAATGCCTAAACTTAAAATTAACCCCAATACTAAGATTAAAAATTAACAACCCTAAGCCAGAAATGGCATTTCTCTAAGTCTAGTGGATACAGAAACATTGGGGGACAGATTTTTTGTATAACCATCTTTGTGGGAACATTGGGTTCCCAGATCACACACTTATTTCTTTGATCTGTGAGTCAGTATCAGCTGCCAATTACATTGTCTAGGCCAACAAAAAAAGTGGTCAACAAGTCCTATTAAGACTCAATACAAAAACAGCTCTGTGTCTTTTGTTACACTTTGAGTGGATAGAAGATTCATAACTCCCATTTATGACAGTGATTGCTCCACTTTTGACTAGTGATAGAACAACGCCATCTACTGACACTTGCAAGTAGCACACGATGAATCCCCAATAAGGAAAAAAATACATATAAAATAATGTTTGCATTTGGGTTTAAAACAAGAAATAAATGAAACACTAGTGTATGATATAGGCATAAAATACCAATTTATTACTTTGCACAATAACACAAATATTCCCTGCAGGCTAAAAAAAGTATTTGAACATGTCACATAGCAATACAGCGAGTGATTAGGCACCCTTGTGGGAGGGGCCTGAGGAAGCCCCACCCCCTCCCCAGCAGGTCAGACGGGGTACCGTTCTATTGCTATCGGACAGTCACACAGCTTAGACCACTAGCTGAAAAAGAAAATAAACAGCAGAGCTACACACCAAAAGGAACAAAACAAAATTAATTACAATTACACAATGTCAAATAACAAATCTGTAGATATTATATCAAAGAGGAATTAAAAAATAAACCATGCTCTCTTTCAAATGGGGCACAGAAAGAATGGATCATTAAAAAGGTTAAAAAGAGGTATTCCTGTGGCTGTGGACGTCTTGGCCTGGGGCCCCCCACAGAGAGGAAGTGCGCTTGTGTGGGTGGCCAGCAGGGCGGCGCCACGAGACAGGAGAGCCCCGAGAGGCGTGGCAGGTGCACAAACCAGGCAGTGGAGGCCTAAATGGACACTACACCTGGGCCTGTGCGGAGGCAAGGGGTTAGGTCTTTACGCGGGCCCACATTTGAAGAAAGTACCTCGTTTGACTTGGGGCCACAGCGTAAAGGCTGGAGCCCATGGCCTCCAGCGGCCTTTGCCTCCGGTTTTTACTGACATTTGTGTAGGAATCTTTAAAAATACATCTTGAAGAGACTGGACAATATTGCTAGCCTAAAACAGTCTCACTAAATTCATCAACATTTACCAGGAACATAAAGATGTCTTAATTTTCTTCTGTTTCTTAATAAATATGATTCTAGACGCACGCACGCACGCACGCACGCACGCACGCACGCACGCACGCACACTTTAGAATCATATTTATTAAGAGACAGATATATATATATATTTTTTTTTAGGGACAATACTCTGGCATGCAGACGAGCAAAGTCTAAATGTTTTTAACTTCTTTTAAGTTCTCAGAGCCTAAAGAGCTAGTTCACCGAATGCACATTCCCACTGATTGATACGAGCAAAAAAAAGTTACAGAAACACAAACGCGATAGAGATCAGACCAACAGCCACATCAACAAGAAGAATTATACGTTTATTTTCTTTCTTTTTTTACCCCCATTGATAACTGGATTTGGTGTTAATATTGCTTCGCAATGATAATACGTTCAAAAAACTTGGGAAGGAGTTGTTGCCACTGCCTTTTGTTCCACTGCTAGAGACCACACCCACATCCTGGACTCTCCTCCAGTCTGCTCACACCCCACAGGGACACAACCCGGACTACAAGACACGGCTGAATTGCCGCAGCCATGTGGGAAAACTAGTGCATGTTGTCTCAACGCCCCCCACCCATCTTATTGCATGCAACGGCTGGACCTCCGTGCCCCCCTCCCTATTCCCTGACACCCAAACCATTGACAGGTAGGCGCTCAAACTCATTCATAGCAAACCGGCTGCTTTACGGATGGTTTATTACAAAAGGGTTTTTTCACTGAGCTGAACCTCCCTGGCAAGGTGTGTGCTCCGCGGTCCCCCTCATCTGGGCACGGCAATGCACGACCGCAATCACGACGGAGGTTAAATTGGATCTTCAACCACGGCCGTGACTGGTCAGGTGTCGTTAGGTCCAGGGGCAGTGCTTACGCTTTGTCAAATTCATGTCCGGTGTTCAAAAGCTTAGTTATTAATAAAAACACCTTAAGTTTAGACTTGGATATACTTATTCAAATACACACAAAACAGTAATAAACACATTATGAAGTAAAAAATAAAATAAAAGTTTACCCTTTGCCTATTGCATACCTCTTCATCACTCCCTTCAGTTCCAGTTTCTTCCTAATGCCAGCTCTGATTGTCAACTTCCATTCCATTCAAAACTAGGAACCTGCTAACAACGGATCCCATGTGTTGAGTGTCGAAGCTAGCCTCTTGCTTTACTAGTCAGTGAGAAACAGCAGCAGCTCAACCATTCCAACTGGAGAACACGGAAGAACCCTCTGCTGGTACCAGAAGCTCAAACAGTACTGAGGAGCCGAAGGGAGCGTAACTCAATGCATCTTTAGGCCTCCTGCCACCATACGTCAGAATGCTACAAAGTGTCCGACTCTAAACCCAGCAGTCTTATCCTGATCTCATAGAACTACACATCAGGGCTGCTGCCGGTATGATAATTACCATTGTGGAGAAAAACAACATTAACAACAACGTTAAGAACAACAACAACGACGACAATAAACTACTAAGTCTAAACAACGTTTAAGATTAGCCACAAAACTTTATATTAAACTCTTACAAATTCTGCTTTCTGTTTCTTATGTATAAATGCATAAAGAGAAGAGTGCCCTCCGTTGCTTGCCTAGCATCCCGGGTCAGTGCAATGAATTGGCCGGTAGCAAAGGCGACCTCAAAATGTTAAGCTAATGTGTTGTCCGGCTCTGAAAAATTCCGACGACTGGTGCCTTTCAAAAGGAGCACACATACATATACATACATACATACATACATACATACATATACAGGCTCTGCCCCAACAGCATCATCACCTTTCAGACAAACATGTTTAAAGGATGGATCCCATTCCTCATACGAGGCACCAACCACGGTAGCCTAATAGAAGGCCATATTCCTGGGCAACACTCTCAACCATCCCATAGGTCCCAATGCCCAGCCAGACACACAGGCTAGACCACAGTTTGCTAATGCTACACATACACCCACTGGCCTCTGTGAAGCCTGTATAGTTCAATCTGTTCAAAAGTTGCTTCTATAGATGTAAATATTTATATTTATATATATATATATATATATGTAATGCTTGAATATAAAAAAACATCCAATCTGAGGCATTTACAGCAGTTATCTATATCCTTGATTTTCCCTTTACAATTCAGTGGCCTGCCATGAAACACGCACACGCGCACACACGTATATACACACACAAACAAACTCACACTCAAGCACTTATTTTTCGCTGAACGGGAGAAGACGGGTAGGGATACCCAGGTGACCTCGCTTGTAAAAGACTGAAAGGAGAAAAAAGTTAAAACACGATCATAAAAGGAAAAAAATATATCTAGAATCATTCTCAAAAAGGTCTACCCCCACCTGTTTCCATGCAACTCCCCAACTCCCCCGACCTCCCCAACCCAAGACCTTGTGACAGATTTTCGCCCAAAGGGGCTTTGAGGTAAAAGTAGACAGTCCTGCTTAGCTGGGAGAGCTAAGAGCCGACACTGACGATTGGACGCCAGTCCGTTTGCTCAGCGCATCTTACAAAAAACAAAGACACATTCAAAACCAAAAATCACTAGCTAAAAAAAAAAAAAAAAAAAGAAAAGAAAATGGCTCAACATGTGTAGGTGTGTGGATTTTGTTATCTCTGTGCATCGGAAACCCCAATGGTTTCTCCGTGCCGGATTGCTGGTAGAGGGCGGCTCGATCGGGATCGCCGAACAAAAGGTTTTTTCCCTTAACAGAGAAGAAAAAAACTCCACTGGCAGAATCCGCTGGCTTCGAACCGCTTTGGTGCAGATCAAGACGCAAGAGAGAAAGAGAGAGACTGGCGAGAGAAAGAAAGAGAGAGGACAGAAGTATGCCTGTTGCTGACATGGCTCAGGCGAAGTACATGGTGTGCTGGGTGTCATAGTGGATTTGGACAGCCTTAGCCAGGGCCAGGGGGTCCCGGCCATTACTCTGGCCCGACACGTGGCTGCCCTCCGCACTGCAAGGCCAGAGAGAATGGTCAGATGTGAGAAATGCACAGAAACAACAGCAAATATACAGATTCCCATAACAAGACTATGGTCACACGGAACATAAGTTCTGATTACAGTCATGATTTCCTATAGGCATATGTATCAGCATGTTAACCAAGTGGTAGATTCAACATCGTATGATACGGAGCAAGTTGCAGAACTAAATGCTGAGATTCACTCCCACCAGTTTCTAAGATTTTCATTTGGGGTATACAACAGCCAGTAATTCACCCAGTACACCTTGCTGGTTATAATGCTTCCAAACATCAGTGGAAAACCATTCATGTAAGTTTTAAACAATATAGTCAATTTTCTAGACCTGTTCACCATTTGGAAGCACAATAACCAGCAATGTTGCCGAAATGACATTTTGAATTGTTTGCGGGGGAGACGTTTTAAATTATTTTTTCTCCATATTTTAGGTGCTTCCCAGCAGTACCTGTCGTGGTCTTTGTCCACCAGGTGGTAACGGGCCCGGAAGGCCACCAGCCTGGCGTAGTAGGCAGGTGCCGGGATGGAGACGGAGCGGGTGCAACGGACGTAGGTGTGGCACAGCTGGTAGGTGAGCAGCTGGAGCTCGTCGGCCGTGAAGCAGTTGTCGTCCCACAGGACGTGGTAGTGGGAGGGCCGGCTGGTGCCCTGGATGCCGGCGTGGCTGCACAGGTAGAAGTCAAACTCGGACGGATGGGTGATGGTGCTGTCCACCGTGGTCCCGGCTGGGACGTTGCCACTCTTTCCCACCTGTGGGGGTTAGGGATGGGTCGACAGACGATGTCAGTAATTCCATAATGGGGACAATCCTCACACGGGTTACTTGAAGGCTCTGCCAGTCACTGAAGTGTCACTAAACTTCCTCTGCAATGTACTCAATGGAGCTGAATGGCTCTTGCTAGCAAGTACCCATATTAATGTAGAGATTTACACTTGTATTATTGCAACAAAACACTTCCTTGATTATATTTTATTATAATGGCTTTTTGAATGCACAAGAGCAACATTTATTTAATAGCGGAATATGAGCAGAGATTAAAGTAAGCCTGGTAAGAGAAAGGAAAAATGATCAATTACAATAAAATTAATTAACCTTTCACCAAAATGTTCCATTGAAAGAATGCAATCTTACATTCTGAAAAGGCCCATTATTTTCATTAGACTTTTTTCAGTCTCTGAGGACGCATGAGAAAAAAAAAAAACACTACGAACAATTTGAATGTGCTTGCCTGTCAGCCAAGACAGTGTCCTCATGGTCGAGGTCTTTGTCCGATCCCAGCCAAACGGTATCCGTGATACTTACCCGACAACTAAAATATCTGTCTGATTTGTTGTAGAATCAATACCTGATCAGGCTGGCATCCCAAGTCGGAGCCAAGAAGCATGTGTATTATAAACCCATCTTTCACCCGCCCGCAAATGTGTGCACTTTCATTAATTTGTTTAATAGGATATTGCTTGTGCATGAATTAACGCTGGATTATTACCGGGCGCTTCTGCGGCACATTCCACCTCCAAAGAGGTTTTGGCCACCGTCAAAAAAGACAAGGTGCCAATCTTTAAGGAAACAGAGCCGCTTCTGAAACGTGCCGATGCTCGTCTGGTTGAGTCCCAAACATTGACTAGAGTGGCCGTGGTCAGCTGAGGCGGCCGCATCGGAGCGGGAACGGACCTCAGAAGTGCCAGGGGAAATCTACACGTATTTGGCCTACCTGGCCTATGTGAAGTACGTGTAGGGCTATAAATGCATGGGTTGGGTGTCTGATAGCACATCCCTATAGAGTTAAGTTGATTCTATATTATCTCCACGCACGCACGCAACCACTAATCATTGCAATGTGGAAATAATAATGCTTTTCTTACTACAGTACTAGTTTAACCACTACATTTAGTTGCCTACCAAAAAATGCATCTGATCACATCTCCACTTCCCACTATATGCAAATACCTGTCCATCCCTTTACCGCAGAAAATGCCCAGTTGAAACAATGAAGACATACAGCTACGAGAGCGGCATGCAGAAGCACCCTGTTAAACTGCAAATTGTAGAAAATATGAATAATAGGATATCAATTAATTATTAATTGATAAAAGCTCCGGAAATAAATTGAGACCTCTGCACCTTTTTCTTTCCTTTCCAAAGAAGTTGAAAAGTAAAGTGGAAGAACAGGAGCATTCAATTTGCAGTGGTTTCTTAATTTTAACCCTTCTGTTCCTTACTCAAAACCTTGAACTGAAAGAAAAAAGGTGCAGTGGTCTCTTAATATTTTCCGGAGCTGTACATCTCTTTCGATATTCATCATGAATTTGTTTACTTTATTGTTAAAGCTTTCCTACAAAAGTGACAAGCGAAAACAAAGAGTATATATTTCACAGTGGCTAAAACATTGTCTATCTGGATGATCTGTACAATACATGATGCACACCACATAACAGGGAGCTGTTATGAGTGAATTAAGTTGTTATGGATAATCAACACAACAAATAGGCCTATCCTTAGCTCATGATGCACATAAGACACACAACTAGAAAGTCACCAGTGTTCCTGACTACATGCTCCATTTGACTGGAGTAACATCGCCTTCAAGATTTACGTAATGGAAGTATATCTGATCTGCCGTTTTGAGCTAGAAACCAGAATTGTTATTGGGATTGTAATGAAATAAGGATAAGATGCTTATTCTGTCCCGATTGGGACAGCTGACTAATCTGATCCATGACCTGCAGATTGCACCTGTACATCAGGGAGGACAGCCTCAATTCCTAGAGGACAGGGTTTTGATCACTGAACCACATAGGAATTCCCAGAGAAAACCATCAAACAGTGGCCATTTCCCCAAGGCAGCTTATCACTCACCCTCTCGGCCTTGTCGGAGCAGAAGAGGCGGGTGTGGTGGCGCTTCTGAACCACGATGTAGGTGATTCCAGGCCGGTAGTCTTCCTCCAAGCTGATGCAGGCCTTCCTGATGGCAATCAGCTCAGGCCATGCCACCTTAACACACACATTTTTGGGGAGGTCTCAGCATCAGTGACTAGATTTAAATGTTTAATGGCTTTACACATTAAACTTAAACTTTGCCATCTAGAAGATACTAATCCTAACCAATCAGTTGCTCAGATGTAATTTAAAAAGCCCTTCTATAAGGTGTTGTCACAAAGAGCCTTTACAGACACCCAGGCTGGAACCCCGAGGAGCCAGCCCTAACTATGAAGTCCACAGTATTTGGCAACTGGAGGTAAACGTGGGAGTGTCGAAAAATATATAAACGATGTTGGACTGTGGCAATTTCATTGCCAACCAAGGCATCATTTGAGTTAGATTAAGCACATACCAAACATTTCACAAAATCATTTTCGGTCTGGATGCGTATCGCAGAAGTCCCAGATGGGGTCTTCAACTGTAACGTTGAACCCTAATCTCTATTGATTGTTTCAAAGTGGTACACATGGCATCCAGCTACAGCACAAGGTACGTGTGGAAATACTTTGAGTCGCTATCGCACCGTCAATGCCCGTGTCCGACACAGACAGGGGGACAGGGTTTCGCTGGGGTGCTCCAGACGAGCAAACACACCGGGATGGAATTCAACAGTCAATTTAGTACTGAGCAAAAATATATATACATATACATACACATATACACATATACACATATACACATATACACATATACACATATACACATATACACATATACACATATACACATATACACATATACACATATACACATATACACATATACATATATAAATAAAACGGCCCAAACACTCACCTGTTTCATTTGGCCCTCGGACACGCCGCCGCGGTAGTAGATGATGCGCGTGGGCTTGAAGCGTGTGGACTTATAGAACTGGATGAGCAGCTCGCGCACCATGTTGGTCAGGTCCTGGATGACCTCCTGGCTGTAAAGCTGCTCCTGGGACAGGTCCTGGCGTGATGTCTGCACCCGCACCGTGGCACAGTAGCGGCTGGGGTGGCCGTCCATGCTGCCTACCACCGCCGCGATGGAGGGCTTCTTGCCGTCGCCGGCTGGGGGGTGGGTGACGTCCGCGCCCAGGAAGATGACTGGTTGTTGGAAAACTGAGGGCCTGGGGGGAGATATCAAGAAACTAACTTCAAAGGAAACGTGTGGCATTGACGTGGCAGTAAAATGAATGTGCACGGTGTTTACCGCGTGAAGCTTTGCTGTCAGGATGTGGTATTGGTATTAGGCATAACACGCTCGAAACGATCGATTCACATGATACGGACGATGTGTTGCGGGGGCGAATTCTTTAACGGATGACTAAGCAGCCGGCAGATTCCATCCCAGTTGGACTGAATCAGTATCAGCTGTCTTAATGCAAATTTGTCAAAGTCACAGTCTTGGAAGACGAATGTGAGAAAAACAACCCTTGCAGAGAGACCATTTCAGTACATTATACATGTACACATGCACATACATGGATTCTCTCTGGAAGATTTTCTTGCTGCGTGGGGAATTTTGTTGGGGAGGACTATTCCTATAGTTTAGCTCATTGATGGGGGTCATTGAGAGGCACATGCAGGTAGTTACATACCCTCCTCCATTTGCTCCATCTCTTCTTCCCTTCTAAAATAATTTGTTTCGCACACCAGGACAATAAGAGTTGCTTCGCGTGCGCGGAACTCACAGGGAGAACGACTGCTTGTTTGAACGCGATAAGGACGTCTGTGCAAAGAGCGTATTGGTGGCACCGATTACTACACACGCAAAAAAGCACAACAAGCGAAATACCCTTCAGATGTTGTACCCTGACAAATTATTTGTCCAACAAGACGCCCTGGTGTCAGGACTCAAAGCCGCTCCAAGCACTAGGGGTCGGTTTGAAATTCACAACTACAGTAGTGGCAGGTTCCAATCAGAGTATTTGTTGCTTTGGTTCCTCATCAGACTACACCTCATGCTATCTTTCAGGATTTGAAAACTTTAGTTTAGTGTAGTTCTGGTTTGACAGGGTTTACAAATCCATCTTTCTAGAATACACCTCAGTCATACATACTTTAACGTCTTTTCGTATGAACTCATTAAGCCAGTAGAGTAGGATTATTTTTGAAGAACAGCTTTATCTTCATTTATAGCAATTAGGCCACTTTTGAAAAAAAAAAAAAAAACATTTCGTATTAGAGACGTGTGTCTCTAGAGACGATGCATTTTGACAATATGCCTATTCGTTTTGGAAAGGGCGCTCCTCCCTCACCGCGTTTTCCCGTTTACGTCGCGCCCACAGACCGGTTTGCCATGCTCGCTTAATAAAACTTCCTCAATGAAATGAGCAACCACCAAAACCTCTTGCCACACCTGTTATGCAACCCATTCAAGGTTCTCTCACGATCAAGTCTGACAAACACAAGGAACAGCAAACGTATTTATTATATTGAAAACTTCCTACTTGAATCAGGTAACTCAATGTAACTATGACTAAATAGGCTACATGAGTTCAAAGTTCCTTGTTCATCACTGATTTCGTGAAAGGCTAGAACCCGGTCTAGAATTTATAGGCCAAGCCTACAGAAAGTATTTCTACACAAATCCTATTCTTACAGATACTTGCGGGGTCTAGTTGAAACGTATTTCATATATCATCGCTTAGAAATAGTGATGTCAAAGCACTTGACTTTCAACCCAGAGCCAGATAGGTGTACTGCTGCTGGAGCATGGGAACAACAGGGCCTGGAGCACAGAGCAATGGATAAAGAGCAGAGAGAAAAGGCTGAGAAGCAAGAGGAGGTAGAGGCAAACGACTCAGCTGCCTTGGAGCCCAGCAATCCGACATGGCCGGAAAACAGAGAAAAGGAGCGAGAGGGAGGAAAGGAGTTAAGAGTTGCTTCGCGCACGCAGAGCTAGTCTCTGATAACTGATGAAATAATGAACAAAAAATGAACACAACAATCCCTGATACACTGCTGGCCCTAGGCCAGCCGGCCTGCAATAGAAAGTGTTGCCCTCAAGATTCAAAGCCGGGTTGCCCACGTGGAAGGCTGTATCGTTTACCACTACACAGCCTCATGTCTACTCTGAACTAATCCACTTTTGCCACTGGTTGTTTCAACAGCCAATTGGCCATTCGAGAAGGATACTGATACAGTTAAACTGACCAACGTTTCATACGAAGTTTACCTCCACCACAAATAGATTCTATGAACTGTATGTTGTTTGCTACTGGCCGTTTTAACAGCCTATTAGCCAGTAATAGGCTTTACCAGTATCTACCAACGTAATGGAATAGTCAAGAATTTAGCAATTGCTAGAGAGTCTGCCAACGCCATTTCATGGCATAAGAATATATATTACTCTTTCATAGCATAACAATGTACTTTTTTCTTTAATTCGTAAATGACCCTGATACAGTAACTATCAATGAACGCCAAGATAACTAACGTTTTCATTAAGTGAAAAGACGAGAATCGTGGAATCTACCAGAAATAGTTGCAATACTGTAAAAGAAAGTTTTATTGCAGCCCACAAATAAAATTAATAAATGTCACTGCTCTCAGTAGATTCAAACTTGGGCCTCCCACGTGAAAGGCACTGTCTTTAAGCACTGTCTTTAACCACCACCTCAGGGTTGCCCAAGTTTCAGTAGTTGCTCGACACCACTGAGCATTTTATTAAACTTGAAGTTTCTTATTAAATTTACCTCCATCATAGCGTTTATGAACTGTACAGCTTTTGCCACTGGCCGTTTTTAGTTTATTAGCCAGTAATATGCTTTCTATTATCTACCATCTTCCTAGGAATATTCATAAGACTTGAGGAATTGCTAGCGTGACTGAAGATAAACTTTTCCATGCAAAAGTGACATATAGTAAGCCTTAACTAAAACTGTATGTTATAGCCAGTTTGTCTATCCTGACCCAAATAGCATGCACGGCTGCATACTTCGAAAATCCACCAGAAACAGTCACAGTATTACCATAAATTGTTTTATCCATAATTCATTATGCGTACTTTGCTTTGCCTGAGAAGAGCTCTGAAAAACTGGACTTATTGTTAGCAGGTCCTGTTCACTAACCACTATGCTATTTAACAAGGGGTCCTCAATCAGTCAGTCAGTAAGAGACATTTCCTCTTCTTAGCTGGCTCTGCTTATGCGGTCCTGCAAAAATGCCTGTGAAGCACTCTGGTCAAGTCAACCACCAATGAGGTTACCGGCAATAAACTTCCGCTTAAGGCAATCTGTAACTACGGTTGCAGAGGCTCAAAAAATGCAAATGCATTGGACGTGCAAGCACACAAGCGCATACACACCTCTGATGTGGAACCAGGACGTTGTTGATCCCACCCAGCTTAGCGTTGATCTTGAGGCAGAGATTGGAGAGGGTCTGGGGGGACGTCTTCACCACATTCTTCACCTGGACACACTGAGTGGCCATGCCCAGGAGGGTGTCTCCGACCCGCTTTACCTCCGCTGTGGATAGATGACAGGCACACGCAACGTTAACAGACACCCAACACTAACATGTCAGGCGAAGAGTTGCTAGCCTCTGTCAAATGATCACACCATTTCCCAAACCCGAATACAATAACCACTTTTTAAACAGTGACCTCAGGTCCCAGACATAACACCTGTCACAAAACAAACATTGTAAGGTTGATGTGCAACAAACAAGTGGTTGAGACAGGTGGGAGAGTGGGACTGAAGACTTTGTTCCAATATGCTAGTCAGCTGTCTTCTTAACCAGTTGGTCTTTTGAAAGGAGGGACTTTCCAGATATGAGACTTGATGGATAATCATGCGATTACTGTCCTACTTTAACTGTTGGGTGGGGGAGGGGCTGGGGTTCTCCCTTGATGCAATTCAAAAACCTTCCAATTCTCAATAAAATGTTATGTAAAGTAATGACTCCGTTGTTAGAGCATGAACCGTGATTGGTACCGTAGACAGGAGTTTTTCCAGGCAGAATGACCACAATGAGCTGCAGCCCCACATAGGACATCTTGAGGTGTTTGAACATGGGCTCCACGCTGTCCGCTCCCTGAGCGTATTTACAGAAACACGGCTGACCCTGGATAGGCATTCCCGCGTCTTTCGAGATCTTCCTTAGCTGGTCTGTGAAGCTCCTGGAAAAACATGAACAATGTCCATCAGTGGCATTAGTCTAAAACCAGAATCCTCATGTATGGATTTCAATCTGAGATAAAAATTGTAGACACTTATTTATTTTGTCTTGTACAAAGAATATAGGTCACTAAAAAGTATGTATAACAAATATTGACAAAAAAGTATAGAGCAGAGTTTGAATGGTATGAAACTCACTTAAGCAAGTCCTCTCGACACTGTTTCTGAGGGGCGAAGCAGGCCACGGCCCACACCTTTATCTCTATCCCGGCATAGAACTGCTTCCCCCGCATGTCCCATACGCCCTGGTTGGGCGTGGCGACTGTCTTATTCTGTGGAGAGAGTCCCTAAACTCTTAGTGAACCCCCCGGTTTAACAAGCAGACACAGCAGATACAACTCCCAACTGGACTTAGATCTGTATTTGGGGGCAACTCCACAGCTAGCTCCACACACACACAGTCTAACCCGTTCAAACACCACCAAGCGTCATCGCAACAGGGAAGAAACATTTAACTTTAAATCTAATTTAACCTATATTTACCCTTCAGCATGGCAGCATGATGATTTGCTGAAGACATTCACCAAGGTACAATAAGAAATAACCAAAATGTCTATAATGTGGGCAGGTGAAAAAGCACTGAACCCTGGAATAACAGTGCAGGCTACCACAGTGTGTTTAGTGGATACAAACTTTGGTGCAATGTGCAATTCAACCATCATTACCAAAGCATTAGGCAATATCCACAGGGCCTCCAGTGCTAGGATCTGTTGCGCCTTGCAGATGATAAAGTAGTAAGGAACATTGTGGATACAGGCCCTGGTCTGATCCAATCACTACGTATACAGATCCTCAAGTGTTCAGTGCCAATTGAGCCTCTGCTTTAGACTGCATTGTGTGGAGGTAATGGATTGATATAGAAAAATATTAAATACGTTCTCCAGCTCGATAGAAATGTACAACCATTATGGAAAAAGCCATGAAAATAAGGTTGATAATTTAGCATTGGATCACAATGAATATATTCAATGGTGATTCAAATATTTTACGTACAGATGTGCTTTACCAAAACAACAAGCGATTATAATCAGTGAAGTGAATAATAAAATGGTCTACTTTCTTTACAGCAACATATTAAACAGTCACATGATAAAGGCAGTGACTGAGTGACAAGACACAGCAACTGTATCATTTCACATCGTAAACCCACAACAGATTCACTGATGTGACCAGAAGAATAAAAATGGCTGAAGTATGTGCTGGTTGTACAAACTGGTAGTTACTGCGATGAAAAAAGCAATCAGTCCACATTTCAGTCGACATGGAATGACGATAAGACTTTATTACCCAGCAGGCCACTCAAACCACTCAAGAAGAGACTAAATGAGCCTCAGAATGCATATAGCACAGCAATACTAGGCCATAAGCTCTAGCAATGTCTTATCAAAAATATTTTCTATAACCAAATATTTAGCTAATGTTTAATTTTGAGCAGAGTTTAGCTCCATATGGAAGATATGGTTTTTCAGTCCATTTGGTACCTATTAGAAAACATACATTTTTACTCTTCCAATTATGCTGTTAACTGGCTGAAATAGCCAAAAGGCACCTCAGGGGAAAGTGGTATATGGTCAATAAACAAAAGCTAATGGTTATATTAAGAAAAGCATACTGGCCATCAGGGGCATAGCTAATGCTGGTAAAGGTGTATATGATTCACAGGGCCGTGGTTTTACTGGGCTCTTTGAATGAAATTGAATCAATGTTGTGTATTAGTGATGGGACCCAGGCATTCCTTTCCAGGGGGCCCAGGATTTCTGACAATGGCCCTGCTTGCCATAAGCCAGTTACCAACGCAGTTGTTATACTGGGGCTAGGTTTATACCAATTAGGGCTCAACAGTAAAAAGAATTGCAACTGGCCCAGTGGGGCCATTGGGTTTGAAACTTAATGGCCCCAAAAATATTCAGTCTCTCCTTCCAAAAGTTGTAATTTATCAGTTAACACCACGCAAAAGGGGCTGCAAGGTAGTTATTTGTTGGTGCCAGATTACAAAACAACTGGAGGATGTCGAGTTTCTAATGCAAGAACGATTGGGACAGTGACTGCAAAGTTTCATTAGGCCTGACTTTTTACTGGCCCGGGGCCATCGTTATTGTCCTGCCCATGGTATACGGTATCATATACACGACAGCTTCCCCCAATCTGCATTTCGACTGCCTCCTTTATATTCTTTATAATAACTGGCCCTCATGAATTGAAGACAGTTCATTGAAATGTGCACTGTGGAGTTTCACTCTCACCCTCTTCCACCCTTTTGTGACACACCCACCCAATAGGGATGCAACGGTAAACGGTATGTTATCGAACCGTTCGATACCCCCCTACAATACGCACACATTATCTGTGGTGTTATGAAATGCTGGTCATTTTCCTATAATATCCAAAACATGCTTATATTTGGCTTGCAGACTACACATGTTGTAGATTCAGATCCACAGTTCCAGACGTGCAGCTTGTGAATAGGTAAGGAAGGCAACTGCTCGGGGCTCCAGGCTGTTAGGGGGTACCTGATAGCTAACAAACTTTACTCCACAGCAATGAACACAACCACCTCCCACTTTAAACACCAATGGACAATTTGCGATGACATTTCAGTAGGAAACCTATGTAAAAAGGGTATCTGCATGTTTCAGCAAGTTAAATGTAAGACTTAAGACTTTTTTAATTCACTACGAATAAAATTTACATCCAATTTCACAAGCACACCACACAAAAATTGCACAAGAACACCAATGACTGAATCACCCGCTGTTGTAAGAGCAGTAAACCTACTGCTAACAATAACATCTACATCATGGGACTGCCACCTGTGATACGACCAAACAACTGAGAAATGCTGTGCGTTTGTTGGAGGCTAATTGCGGTGTTTTAGTGTTTCTCACAATTCAAATGGGATTCCACAGATTTAATTCCCATAAATGTGCCAAGTTTGTAATACTTCTTGCAAAACACACAGTGGGCTTTGTTTTCTTTCTCTTCAACAGATTTCAACTACTTCGTTGCTGTTGTCCAACAACTTCTGAATTTGCACTTTCCTATGGCACCTGCGGGAAGTTTAACAGCTAATGTCCACCATGTAGCTAGCTTTATCGCCTAGCTTGGTACAAGCCAGCCACCAATCTCGAGAGAACCTATGATGGGAGAAAAGCAGCCCACCATCACAAATGTCTTGCTGACATCTAACATTTGACTGAAATAATAATTTCTCACTACACACAAACAGATCTAAAATGCATTCACCAACCACATATTTTTTGTGTCACCTCTTCACAATGCCAAGAGTACTTAAAACTAAGACATTTAAATACTAAATGAGATTAAGACTTTAAATTAATTTATCTAAATAAAAGTCTGTAAGACTTAAGGACCCATGGACATCCTAGCCCCATGAACGGAGGGCAAACTAAAAACCTTTTTTTGGATTCAGCGGTCAATATTCTGACAAAAGTAAGACGACAGTAAACAAAGCAGTCTACCACCCTTTCTTTGCCACTGTCGACATAAACATGATGTCATTCATACCAAAACCGTACCGTTACCCACAAACCACGACGCTTACCGAACAGAGGGCCCCAAGTCACATCCTTAACACCCCCCACACCCCAGCCTGGCGCACCCAGTACTCACCCTGCCACAGTCCCGCCCGGTGTCGGTACTAACCCGGCCCCCATACTGCAGCATGGGTGCTGGGAGGACACGGCCCGTCACCTCTGTCATGTCGTTGTGTACTACGATGCCAAACTCCTTCAGGTAGGGGTCAGGACCGCCAACCATGCTGTTGCTTTTAACCTGGGGGTGTGGGTGGGTAGGCAGATCAGGGTTCACTGTAGAAGGGTTCTATTGTCCAGAATTTTTCCAGAGGTGTGAATACATCATTGACTTTTAACTCATCGGACAGTCGCCAAGACAAACATCCATTTAATTCAGTGTGATTGCGAAGCCCTTTTCACAAAATAATTTATAGTAACCCAAGCTAGATTACATGGGGGGGCTGAACGGCCAAAGTGGGGAAAAGATGTCAGTGTTTAAAGAGCGTGGATGGTCCCGTGGAAACACTTCTTTAGAAGTGGGTTGGGGCCCGAGGAATAAGGCCCGGACAGCCACTACCGTTGCAGTTCACACTGCCCGGTCAAGTGGGGTGTGGTCACTCACCAGTCGACTGATCTCTTCCTGCCTGTCGGGTGCCGAGCGTGCTGTGGCTTTGATCATGGTGGAGGTCTGGTTGTCAGTCAGCTTCTTGATGCAGCGCTGCCCTGCCACGATGTTACAAACCTGTGAGGAAAAAGGAAGATAAAAGCTACTGAAAATACAGAAAACAGAAACTAGCTACTGAATATACAACACAGCGGCAAACAGATGGAGAAAAACTACATCTGGGTTTGCCCTGACCGTCCACTTCAATTAGGTGCCTGATTAACCGATTACACGGGCCTGCAGCAGCAATAACATCCTTGTCACAAAAATCGTGTTGAAAACAACGGTGTGGACAGCAATTTCATCAAAGACACAAAGGCTAGGGAGACCGTTGTGGGGAGTGTTTGTGTCCAAGTAGTTTTGACCCATCTCACCTCCAAGGGTAGGTATGTGTGCTTCTGTTCCTGCCCCACTTGCAGGCAGGGCAGATGAGGGTACTTGAGCTGGAGACTGTACTTCTGCTTGAAGTACTGAGCCACTGTGCACTCCATAGCTTGGCCGTTCTCCAGCTGTAAAGGGAACCTGCAAAATGGCATACGGGGGAAAAAACACAACACGCCGTGTTAACAACACAGAGGGACGAGAAGCGTCTTTCATTTTGCATCCACACAATCTCGTGTCAAGAGAAAAGGGCAGTCAAAAACTAAATTCAGTGGAATTACTTTCCATAGCGCTGACATGGCTTGTTTAGAGACTGACGCGGGACTTACGTTTGGTGGCTGGCTGGTCGCCGCGTGACATTACACACGCGGTATTTCCTTTTCATCTGACCGCAGTGCGTGACCTCGACTTTAAGACCTTAGATGGAAGGAATAGACATGGAAACACCCAGAAGAGCATATCACAAAGAGGTCCAGAGGAATAAAAACAGGAGGAAAAAATTACTAGTGGAGTTTAAAACAGACATTACAGGATTTGAAAGGGGGCAAACCACACTTTTTAGCAGGTATTTTGACAGTTGATAAGTGACTGCCTTTTTTGACTCTTGAGCAAGACTGTGGTTTTGCTCGGAGATGAAGCGACAGATTGCTTTCTTGTGTGCCATGACTTGACATGAACAGTAAAACGTTGCAAAAAGGACAGCAACAGAAGTGCATGATTTATACACAAGTTAGAGTAAGCTGAAGTCAGGCGAGAACATTTCAGGTTACGCCGGTGTATCATAGGGACGAGTGTCAATTCCATTTCACATAGATGAATTTGCCAATTCAAGAGTTATAACGGGTAATGTGTTGAGAAAACAGATCCATATTGACCCAAGAGGGAGCTTCACAATACTCAAACTGGATTCTTAATCCACTTCCTGTTTTGGAATTCATTTGACACTTGACCTTGAGGTACTCCGAGGTATTGTACAGTTTTCTGGGTAGGTGTTGTCTAAAAAGGTGCGGTGTAACTCCCAAATGGCACCCTATTCCCCATGTAGTGCACTGCATTTGATCATGTCCCAAAAGTAATGCACTATAGATGGAATAGGGCATCCATTTTGGATGTAACCGTGATGTGTAGAAGCATGGTAAAAACATTGGTCTGACCTGCAGGTCCCCACCCACCTCGGATCTCCTTGGTGAACTTGACGCGTTGGGAGTCGGTGAGTGGCTTGGTCTGCTCGTTGATGTTCTGGATGTCCAGCACCTCGCACATGAACTCAATCACAGGCTGGGCGCGGTAGAACGCCGTGGCAGAGACTATGGTGGGAGGGGAACCGGGCAAAAAGAGACAAATTTAACAGCTGCCAAACTATAGTCAACCAACAATTGTCAGCTAACATTGATTTGAGCCGGACGATTAAGGCTGACCCGGGATTCAGGCACAGCCACCTACCGTCGATGTTGAGCATCATGTTCCACATGGCAGGGCGAACCGACTGATGGAAGCCGAACCACACCTCCCTCCCTCCGCCCAGGGGGTGGTAGTAGCCCTCGGGTGGAGAGAAGAAGGAACGCCCCACTGGAGTGTACCTGAAGACATCCACATGGATGGAGAGGTTAGAGAACAGTCAGCGAGAGGCATCACTATGGAGCTAAAGATGCCAGACAAGTGAATTCAGTGAGAGCTCCTTAGAATGACACAACCCAAGTTCCCTCAGGGAAACCTTCTTATTAGGCATCTACACAGAAATAGGTGCCAGTGTGTTTACAGGCAAGGCTAATTTACTGAAGCTACTGAACAATAATGCAGTGAACAATTTGCACTTATGCAGAGGTAAGATTTAAGTGTTGCAGTATGTTAACGGGGCAAGTTAATTCATTTCTAAGGTTTTATGATTATGGAAACTTCCCTGTTCTTTTCAGCTTTGTCCCTAATGAAATTTTGATATTTTTTTGGGGCATAGCACACATTTTTATCCAGCCCAGGAATCGATCAGCGCACACACTTTCACCACAACCACAATCCAAGTTGTGTTTTGCAATCATACTAAGCTTGACCTTTAAGTTTAAGCCGAAATGCATTAGCGTGTTCATAAATTCACATTACAGACAATTCTGATTCATCGTTGATGCATCGTTGAATCTACAGTGTACAGTGCTATGAACCATGCGTACCTCATAGAAGGCAGGTGACGGGTGATGACATCCAAGGCCTGAACAGAGTCCTCTGGGACCTCGTTGTGGCCTGACAGGGCCTCCAGGAGCATCTGCAGGCTCACCACAGACACCCACTGAAGAGACACCTTGAAGGTCTGGTCCTTGCCTTCCCCTGGCAGAGTCACCTCCAAATCCACCTGGGCCGAGTCAAAGAGAGCCAAGGGGAGTTAGAGAACAGATTAACGGCAAGGGAAGCCGCAAAAGGCACCATATTCTATTAACCAGACATCTAAACAATGTCATAGGAAAATAGATCCATTGGCTCCGAAATGTATCAGGAATATCCTAGCAGAAGGGACGTTGTCCAAATGAACTAGAACCACTGACCGATACGGAGTGACCGTTAACCAGGGAACCGGAACCAGAAGCAGAGTGACAGTTTGGGACAGTCGGTGTGCTTACCCGGTCTCTCCCGATGGGTAAAGGATGAGCCGTGTACATGTTCCTCTTCCCGTCATAGCCCGGTTGTCGATCCCCAAAGATCTGCATCTTGAAGTGCCGGACCATGGTGTCCACCACCTCCCTGTGAGATGGGAGAATCACCAGCTTACAACAGTGCATTAAAGCGTAACATTCAAAATGAAAGTGCATTCTTTGTCAATTCCTCAAATAACTCCCCTCAACCCCTATCTCCCATTAGTTTAACTTCCCCAAATCCACAACATGGTCACATAGACTTCTTTCTTACAGAAAATCTAAATTTCCACATTCCTGATGCTCTTTAGCTGCCTCTTTCCCACCCCTCGTGGCGCTCGCATGATTTACCTGTTGACTCTCCGAGGCCGTTTCTCAGGCTTGATGTCGATATCATAGTGATAGACATCAATCTTGGGAATCTGCACCTGGAAGTGGTTGGCCAACAGGCGGATGGGCTTCCCCACGGTGCCCAGGCCAGGTCTCCGTGGGGGCTGGAAGAGGGAGGTGGGGGCAGGCGGGCCTATAGGGGGGTCCAAACACAGAAACAAACACATTTGTTAGTTGATACATTCAATTCAGCTGGACAGCGTTCGTCAGATCGCAAACAAAGGACCCTGATTCAGAGAACCACAACCGGGAATTGTCCAATTTCAATAGCCTTTTTTTGCCTGTGATGTAAGATGTTTTACTAGAACATGCTTTAATGAACGAGACTAGACCCCCCCCCCCCTACC
>JACXGJ010002062.1:0-44481 GCA_016801105.1 Esox niger | reverse complement strand
TTTTGACGGTATTGTAGAATTACTTCATTTGCGCAATACGCTTCTGAAACCGGTCAAATCACCTCTTTGGCACACTTTCCCCAACAGGTTACGACAACCGACAGATAATTAATAACTCCATCCTCCAACCCAGATAGGTCAATAGGGGACGACAAGGGTCTGGGCCGCTGGGCCACCCCAGACTCTGCCCCGCCCCACTCCACCCAGACACAGACAAAGAGCAGTGCATCTGAGACAGACAGCAGCAGGGACCATATGGGGGCCCACGGAGACCGCCGGATTACCGTTACACACACCGCGAACACAGTGCCGCTCCACCCCCGTCTAATACACGCACACATTCACCTTATGTACACCCAACATGTATCAGTGTGGGTCCAACACAGAGCTAAAACACAGACGTCTCAGGAAAAACATCCATACCAAACGCTCCGACCAATGACGACAGCACTATTATTTTGGAGGATGCTGGGTAATAAAATATCATACCCCCCACTCCACAGCGTCATATTCACCTTAGTGTTAAATAATATCTAAAATAGGCAGATGGATCCAATTTGGCTGGACGCCTCTGCAGACTTAAGGGGGGGCTCATTCGGGCCTACATGTTCAAGATGCAGAGCATGTCAAGAGGGAAAGGCAAATCCTGCTTTTCTCATGACTGAAGGCGGCGTGCAGGGGCGGAAGGGGAGGGGGTTCTTGCCACTTCTGTCAACTGACAAAACGAGGGGGCTACAGGGGTCCTGAACCCGAAGCAGCACCACGCTCCAGTTAGCAAGTGAAGCGTGGGGGGGGCAGCAATCAGGACCCTCCCTGCGCTTCCTAAAAGCACATTTCCTGCATGCCTCCACCCTTCCCTGAAGCTTCTGCATAGGAGACAATGATAACAAGCCCAGATTGGCATGGGTGTAGGTGTGTCTCAGAGGGATCCCAGCGTGTACCATGGTCAGGTTGGCTCGCCCCCGACTCGCACACTGTCACCAAAAACAGACCCTGCTCTATATATAGCTCCCCCAGCTGCCGTCTCAGGGCGGCCGACAAGGGTTAAGCGGGGTTGTCAGTGTGTCGGTGCGTGGAATGCCTGGACCTTTCCCCTCTATGTCGTGTGCTCTCCAGAGAACACTTCAGGAAAGGGTTTGAATTGCGCCCGGTCGAGCTCACCCTTACAACTGTGTTGCACGTGGACCATGAGGTCAGCCATGACCGTTGGGCGGTCACGGCTATTCTCAAAGTGAAGTTAAATGGCTACCCTGGTTGTCATGTGCCAAAGGACAACATGCGTTAAACCTGAATATTAATAGCACTATTGACGGCGGCAACAAAAATGGTTATTCGATGTGTTTTGTATTTTAATCAGTGCACCTTCCGGTTAATAACACACTGGATTCATCGTTATCACAATATGGATTTTTCTCCCTAAATCACAGCTCTACTTTTAATCTACAGGCTAAACCGCTGTAGGCCACAGGTCAAGATACAGGCACATAACATAAATTCATCCATGCTTTTACACTGGTGCGATAAGTAGGAAACCCGGCTAAGATAAGGTCATTGTTTGCTCAATTAGGGGAAATAGTTTGAAGAATGTGTGAAGTGAGTAAGGCTTAACCTGCAGAGGAGACATACCGGCTGTTGAGTCATTAACAACATGCGTGGCTGTGCGTGAGGGACAGGCGGTAACCTGGAAATCATCTGGATTGGACAGGGGAGAATATCGTGGGGCTACTGGCAAGTCCACTAATGGCTTCTCTGGCACTCCAGTCATCCACAGCAACAAGACACCAGAAACTAGCCATCTAGGCTATAAACGTACCATACAGTTATCTGCTCAGACCCATATAATGAGGCTAGTTATGAGTCAACTAGGGTTAGCATAGCCCTGAACACATACCTGCTGTCCTCATCACTTAGTGGCGCTCCAGCTAAACTGTGCAAGGCAATGCATCTTTTATATTTATGTACTAACCCTGGACGACATCTTGCGCTTTGTTCATGTTCCGTTTTATGAATCACTCTGCAGCAAAACCAATTTCCCTTAAAGGGATAATTACATTTTCAACCAAAACATGCTTTTGCATGTGACACTGGATGTTAACACTGAAAAAGGTGAAAAGCTAAAAGGTCAGGGAAAGTTATTTGGGTGAACTGCGTTTCAATGATTTCTAGAAAGAACCAACATTGAAAAATGTTTGGCATAGTGAACTGAGATGAATGCCACTTGATAACAATAAGCCAAAAGGGATTCTATACTAAACTTGTGGTCTCAAGTTAACAGGAAACAAAGTTGCATAGTGAAGCTTTCAAGAATACATTGAAATGCAAATTAGTCCATTGAATTTGCTTATGGTTCTGCATGTGCAGGGAAACATAAAAGACATGACTGGGTGGATCCATTACACCTACAGTGACAATACCTAGGCATGGCAATGTTCAAACCAAAGAGTAGGTCTGAATAGTATGTTATCAAGACAAGGTGTATACACTTGTCAAGACAACGGTATCAATACCAGTCAATATAGGTTATAACTTGTTATGCCCTTAGAATAAAGCCTGGCGAAATCACACCAAAAGAACATTAAAGCCAGGTATGGAAGATACATAAACATTAAAACTGTCAAATGACTACTGGAATATCTGGTGAGATGTCCAGAACGTATGGGTCAATCATCACAGGGAAAATGGCTTTGTTGTAATATCTACATGGAGTATGGCGCTCGCGTGCAAGTTCGATTGATTAGTAGTAGTGAGCGAGCCAGTGAAAAGGCAGGCTACAATTCAATGCGTCCGTTCCATGCACGAGCGCATGATGATAATTTCCTTGCGGGAACCGCCTGCCTGGCGACCGTAGCGCGCGAACCACTGAGTACAGACCGATTTTTAAACCCTAATCAACAGTCAAGGCGCATTAAAATGACAAAGAAACTGTCAAAACGTTGAACGACGCAAAAAAAACTGCAGTAGCATTTTCACGCAAACAACGGTCTGACTGCTTTCTACAATAGGTTGAAAGGAAGACATGGAGAGACGCCGGTTTTATCTTCTTCCCTACCTTAGTCCATTGCAATTAACTACGCGTAGTTTTTATTACATATTAATCAAGAGATTGACTGAAACCATACATGTAAAGTGAAATCGTTAAAATACTTATCAGAAAGCAGAATAAATAATGGATTCGATGATGAAACGATAGCCGATAACAACACTGACATCGTAAACACACGACACGGAAGGAAGGTCCTGGTTAAATCCCACCCCACATACACACATACACACACACACACACACACACACACACACAATGCCGTCCAGCCCTCGTCTCGAGCTGCGCGCTTCACGTAAAAAACTAGCAGCCGAGATCAACCAAAACAATATCTCTCGTTATTTCTTAGAGAACATTTGCGAATCAGGTATTGGAAGGCACAGACAGATCCGTATTTCTGTTGTATTAATAGGCTACACCCGTTGGGCCTAACGTGCTCGTTTGTTTTCCTCTGTCGACGAGGCCTAGTTACAACCACGGCCCCCAGTGAAGCAATGCATAGCCACACACTCCCCACACGGGCTTCTCATATCATCTTCTTACCGGGTCCGAGCGCTTCCATGGCCGAGGGCTCTCTCTCCGTCTCTGTCCCGGCCTGGCGGCTCCGTACCGACACTGAAATTGGGGGCGGTATCGCGAAGCTGAGGGGGGCTAATTTAAGAAAGGAAAATTTAATGCGTATATGTCCGCTCTTCTGCTCTGGTGGATGCGTTGTCTTCTGAGTGATTTAAAGCAGATCCAGTGGATTTGAAAATGAGCATGCGCGAGGAGGTGCATATAAATGTATTCTGCGCTTGCGCAGAGCGAAAAACTTGACAGCAGTTCTGGTAAATACGGTTAGGGGTCGTAGTAGTAGTAGTAGTACTAGTTCTAGTACTGCTACTACTACTAGTAGTAGTAGTACTACTAGTTCTAGTACTACTAGTACTAGTAGTAGTAGTAGTAGTAATTGTTGTTGTTGTAGTAATAGTAGTACTAGTAGTAATAATAATAATAATAGTAGTAGTAGTAGTAGTAGTAGTACTAGTAATATATTTTATTCTTTGTAGCTACTTATATGGGTGTTCAGTATTCAGCAAGTCAGTATAAATGTAATATTGTTCCGCCAAATAATATTGCTAGATTTGCTCACCTAAAGTATGTTTGTGTTACTCTATATAACAGGTAATTTTTGCCAAATAAACCAATAAAATGATATTGGTTGATTAGCCTATTGCAGTGAAACACATTTTAGACTGTCATCACTCTAAGTTTTAAAATAGATTACATAATTCACGGTCTTGAAGTGCGTTCGGTATTAGTGAAGCATTCCATTAAACCAAAGCGTTGTTCTACGAAAAAAAACTAGGCTCGTTTTGTGTTCATTGCGCCAGTTAAACTTTTTAATATGCTAAACGTTTTTAGGCGGAAGCAAACAGCACAAAACAACAATTTTGTCCAATTGATTTTCTATTGGACCAAGCAATATCCATGGTTACAAACTGTTTAATTTTATTGACAAATTATTAGGAGAGATGTTTGACCAAAGTGTTTTGTGGGACATGTGCTTTCGTGGGTGTATTAATACAGAACGAAATAAACTGGTTGGCAAAATGTGTTGCAACTGAAGGGCTTTCTTTGGTTTGTGTGTTTGTTCTGTTTGGGATTAATAAACCCCTTTCAACATGGGGTTTGTGAGATCCAAAAGGCACCAGTCTCGTTTAAATAGGCTTTACGACACACATCGAAGTGGCCAACGTCACAGCGAATTTAAAGCACCCCTTTTCCAATCCTGGGGTTAGGGTCAGATGTTATTCGGCAAAAGGTATAGCCTACATGTAATTATGTCATATGTTTTTCAACAGACCACTCCAAACACATTTTAATGGTATGTAGACATTTTTGACTTCCGTTTCGTTCTAAAATTGAAGTTGAATTTTGTGAATGGTGTCATGTAAGAATAGTAATGTCTGGAAGAATGAACTTTGCGGACTTCACTCAGGGTGGAATGAAGACGTTCGTTTCGACCAAAATTTGAGCTGACTTCTCAGAAATTAACGAACATGTTTGAAAGTAAATTGAATGACCTACTTCTGTTTACGAACGAAATGCAACTCAAGAGCGTTTACTTCAGGTTAAATAGTATTTAAAAGAATTGTTTACTCTCTTGCAAAACAGAAAAACGAAATATTTTCCAATTAAAACGTTTTATTTGGTGAAACCCCGTTTTGGATTGGGATGGACAAACGAATGGATCCTATATTGTACAATCATCTTGTCCGCGAGTTCCAATGTCCTTCTGAATGGCTAATCCCACTCGATTACCTGGTTGAACAGGAATCCAGTTGTGTAGTCAGGAGAGACCAGCCAATGATGTTGGGAGTCCCACCTAGTTGACTACAATAAATGGTGGAAGCTCATTATCAAAAGGTCCTTGAGTCGATCTACCAATACTGCAGGGCTTTATTGGCAGCGGATTTTTTTTTTTACATTGCATATGTCAGTGAAAAATGAACCAAACTGGATTAAGATACTAGGAAACATAAAGGATATTTAACAGAAATCCAAAGTACATTTTACATTAAATGTCCAAAGGATAAATCAACGATAAATGTTATCATCTACTACCACTGTCAGACTTGGAGGCGGACATGTCGGTCAGCTGTATTACTTGGATTGACCAATAGAATGCCTTCCCTCGGTCATTGCAATCTCTACCCTGCAACGATTGGATGGCGTTGGAGCTCAAGTGTATGTATTATCCAATAGAAAAACTCAAGGACAATGATTGACAAAAGCAAAGATAGACCGTCATTGTCAACGCGCGAAAGATCAAAAATCTTTTCTGATTCAGGAACGGGCGGGAGGAAGAGAAGCTAACCAAGTGCTGATTAATAGGTTGTGAACATTAGTTAAAAACATTTAGCTATACAACACATCTACATCGATATACGCGTCTTATGACTGTTTCGAAAAGAGCACTTCTACGGCAGTCTTGGTTTCCTGTTTTTAAATGAAGATTCAGTACGAATAGCACAAGACAAGGGGATAAGTCAAGATGAGTCTGAAGGTGGTATCTCAACAGGTAACCAACCTATCGTTACGTTTATTTAGAAATGTAGCTATATCTTCAAATTGACAAGCGCATGCTTTAGTTGGATACAGTCCGTTAAAACATTAGTTACACAACAATATATTGTTTTATTGGGTATGTTATATAAGTTAGGCTCTACTGGCTGTCTCTTATTTTGATTAGGTGGGGATTGAGTCCGCCATAATAACACGGCTTTGCTAACTAGCTAACAAGCTACTATTGTAACTAGAAAACCTGTGTTAACTGACATAAAGCAAATTTTGTGCGATTTTTTTTTAAACTACGGTAACAGCGCTGGCTGACTAACAGTCACCGTCATTTTGTCTTTTAGATTAGCATGTTATGTTTTTTCTGGACAGGATATTGTTACTCTGAACAAAGAACATGAGGTTAAAGTAAATCCTGCTACACGGCCTCGTTTTAGCCTATTTGTCTTTTTGTTCATAACATCATTACTTTTAGCAACTGCTGCACGTCCAGTTGGCTGGCTGGCTACGTAACTAACTACACTAGTTTTACAGTAACTGTACGTCGTTATGGTCTTTGTGGCAGCTGAGGGAGAAGGCGCCACCGCAGCCAGTTGGCGACCCAACAGTTGAGCACGCATGGCCAGTACATTTAAGGAAACATCGGTGTAATTGACCTACATTTGTGTCAGTGTTTTTTATCTTCACGATATAATATTGTATCGTTAAAATTTGTATATTATATTTTTAAGTGGCAAAAAGCAGTTGCAAGTCAATAACCACTGAGTAGACTTTGCCATAACTACGCTATTCATCGAGTACAGTAGGTTTTAACTGTTAATTTGTCAATTTGCTCTGTGACATGAGTTCGAACCACTTAGTAAAAGGATTGTATAGAAATACAGCTGAGTTACCAGAGTACACTTCCTGTAATCTATTTATGTGTCATTGCTAAATACATAATCAACCAGGAGGGATAAGGATTGGAATAATACATACCTAAAAGGTCAAAATAGATGTCCAGTGATAGAATTTATTGCAACAAAATGACACAAAAGCTCTTTAGCTAAGTTACTCCTTATGTTTTGTATAATTTATGAATGGCCTCCAGTAGAATGATAAATAGATAACGTAATCGCAGCAAGTACAGGCCTATTCATAATTTCCTTCCCCATGACCCTTGTTCATTATACACCCTGTTTAAATCCAATTAATTATCAAGCCACAAAGCATGGAGAAAACCCTCTAGAAATATAAATTGTTCCCTGAAATAACACAAGGTGATATTTTCTTTTACCCTATCCAGGGAGTGGATTTCCCTTCAGAGCTGCCAGTAGCTGAGAGTGATACAGACAGCGGGATGGGTTCACCAATAGAGAACATGCAGATGGCTTCGGAGATGATTTCCAACACTGTTGAGCTACAAGGTAAAGTGAAATGCTATGCCTGTCCAGACCACCTGACCAGGCACCCATGTTAAAGGAAGTGGAAGCCTCTGGACTAAGACATTTGTTATGTGACGAGACCCTTTGGTTGTTTCTGCCTTGTTTTCACTGGTGCACAACAGGTGTTTTACCCTAAATTCCAGAAATGTTTCTGTTTCCATTGACATGGGCCAGCACCAGTTGGCCACTACGCCGTGGCCGAGTAGCCCAGCTTTCACATGTTGCCGAGCCCCAGACTGTTGGACTTAGAGCAATGTTGACGGGTTACAGGCCGTATGCTGGTCTATTCGAATAGCAACTTGTATAATTTGCTTATTTTTTAAGCTTCTTGTAATTGTTTTCATCTGATCTATAAAAACAGATCTGTGATGAAATAGAGACAAAGCAACAGTACAGAGAAGCAGACTAACAACGGAAAGAGTTGGAACGACCGAAGATGGTGATATGCCATTGACTCAAAGGAAAAACGTAGCGCTGAGACCGAGACATTGCCTGTTACGACACAATTACCTCAGATTTCTTCCAAATCCTTGTACTGAATGTAGATAGTTGTTTTATTTTACTGCCAAATAAATAAATCACCAGTGTGACTCTGGTACCGGGGTAAAGCACCAGTGGAAAAGCTGCATTAGTCTGACTTCCTACAGTTTGACCACAGACAGTCCTTGACAAAGCAACCATCGCTGCAATCTAACTTGCTTACGTAGCAAAGTGAAAACCGCCTCTTCTGTATTTTATTAAAACGTTCGTAAAATGTTTCCAGATTCAGATGATGACGTCACAGTGAACCGGCGTTCCCGTGTTCACAAGGCCCTCAGGCACAGTGATAGTGAGGAAGAGGCGAGGCCTGAGCTGGAGAATGGTGTTGAGATGGCAGATCCTCTGGTCCTATCAGCATCCAGTGGCGATGAGATGAAGACTGCAGAGAAATGGCCCGAAGTGAGGAGCAAAAAGATGTCCCGGATAGCCCCTGTCAGCAGCGATGAGAGCGGACCAGAGGAGGAGGACAAGCCTGTAAGAAAGGAGGTGAAGAAGAGACAAAAGAGCCAGCGACACAGAGAGAAGAAAGATAAGCGCAGCAAGGCTGTGGAACGTCTGAAGAAGGAGAGACCTGAGGAGGTGAGAGTTTGAGCTGAATAAACGGCATTGGGGTTTAAAAGGAAACATTTTGAATGAACAATCAGAATGCTTCTTCTTGTAGTCATTTATTTTACCACCACTCCTCTTTCCTTCTCAGGAGATCCCCCGTCCACTGAATGACAGTGGTTGTCTCCTTGGTGACACTGACCTGTATGATGCTGGTTTGGATGATGATGATGATGATGATGATGATGATGATGATGGCGGAGAGTCTCTGGATGCCATCATAGCAGCAGTCAAACAGAAAGCCAAGAAGCACAAGGTAAGGGCTGACTCAAAATGCCAAATTACACTGCATTTGATTTAAATGAAATGTGAATATTTTCTGGATGCCTTCAGCGACAGGATAAGCCTGGGTTATTGGAGTCAATCTTCAAATCTTTGTGGTACTGTGTGGCATTCACTGTCATTTCAGTGTGTGACCACTTCTCAAACTCTATCTAAGGAGCCTTCGTTTGACGATGAAGAGGCTGAACCGAAACACCGACCCCAGGAGAGGAAGGCTGCTCGAGCTAGCAAGGAGGCCATGAAACAGCTGCACAGCGAGAGCCAGAGGCTGGTCCGCGGTCAGTTTTACAGGAGTGCATGTCCCTTGTGTAGCTTCCATCGTCAAACACAGTTCCTCTTGTAACATCTTCTCAATTCTATTGCAGAGTCCTCTTGTGGCCTGCCCTACCATATGCCCGAACCCAAGAGCATCGACCAGTTCTTCAGAAGGAGAGCCCGACCCGAGGGTCCTGCTATGGCATTACTGAAGTAAGTAGACCGGACCGTTTCTACCTTCATCAGCTTGGCCTATTCTCAGTTCTACTTATCTGGTGTTGTCTTAAGCATTTCAGGAGACCAATCTGTTTTCCCCTCCCCTCGAAAGGTCTGCGAAGTATGAGGACTTGATTAAAGAAGCACCTCCTCCGCCCATTCCTCCCAAAGAGCCTCAACCCTCCCAGCTCCTGGCGCTTGCACAGCCAACGGCCACTTCCTCCCCACCCCAGGAGAACCACGGCAGTACGGTGGAGACCTCACTCTCTCAGGAGCCTGACGACCATGAAGACCCGCTACCTGCACTCGCCACCATCATGCAGGGTCCCAGGATGGTGGACACCACTGAGGTTCCTCCACCGGACTCCCCGAGGGCTGGATGTCTAGAGCAGCACCAGGCAGAGGTCTCAGATGTGCCAGCCATGGAGAAAGAGGCCATGGATGGGGACACTGCTCTACCCCAGTGTGTCACAGCCACTCTGGAAGACGTAGCGTTGCCACTTCACAAGCCCAAGAAGGACAGGCTGGCAAGATTACGGGAGCTTGGGGTGGAGCCTCCACCAGTCCACAAGCTGTGTACGGATGACGGCTCCTTCGACCTGGAACCTCCTCAGCTCAACCCAGGTGAGACACTGCCGGCTCCATGTTAGTTGAAATACACTGAAAGGAGAAAGAGGAACATGTAAAACGTTGGTCTAATGTTTTATAAGCTGAAATGAAAGATCCCAGGCATTTTCAAAACACACAAACCTCTTTGGTCCCAGTCGGGAAATCCATAAATTCCAACCTAATATGTTTTTCATTTAACTTAAAATTGTCTGGCTTATTGTGTTTTTTGCTTTTTTATAGTTTAAGGTGGTTTGTTAAATTATTATCCGGTAATATACAATGGTTTTCCAACTCATGAGAGGACTCTGGAATTGTGCTTGCAAATACATTTACACGTACCAGTATTTACAAGTACATTTCAATTGTTTAGTATTTTTTTTCTTCTTTAGTGCCGACAAGTAACCACAACAATTATGGGCCATAACAGAAAGCTGACAAAGTACTACACTATACCAACTTTTTTGGGTATGAGAGCTGCTATTCATGAATGGGTTAAAAAACTACTATGCAGAGGGCCACATAATGTATAACGTTTTTGTTGTTTTTCCTGGCTACGGTTTGCAAATACTCAAAAGAACATGTAGCAGTCTATTTCATTGATGGTATTGCATGCAGATAAGAAAATGGGTTAATTGTAATTGCCCTTTTAATATTGAATTGCTTTCATTGCATTTCTTGCAAAAGAGGAATGTGTGGTCTTTGATAAATGTAATTAGCTATTTTATCCAAATAACCAATAGATGATAATAGATAATGACGTTCTAACACCGTTTGTGTCTGCTGTATAGCAGATCCGTTGCTGCGGAGGAGGGCCCTTTATGACACTGATGGTTCTGCGATGGTTAACCTCTCATTGTTACCGTCAGGCGTTGAGGCGTTGAAGGAGCGTTTCCTCCGGCACGTCCAGCCCGTGGCCCGGCCCCGAGGGGAACGCACCGTGCAGCTCAGCGTCATCCGGAAAGACTGCAACGAGGAGCTCCGCCAGGAGACTGTCACCACCACCATCAAGGAGGGGGAGGAGGAGGCCGCGCACGCCGCACCTGGTATGACCTTAGTGCACCTGGTGGCACCAGGCATGGTCTGGCCTGCGTCCTGCTTGTCACACCGGAACTCTCTTTCCTAACCCATCCCCCCCATGCACCTCAGGAGAGAAGCTGACCATTCTCAAGTCCCGCCTGCAGCTGGCCATGGCCATGAAGAGACAGGAGGAGCGGGAGCGCAAGGCCGCCCTCCACCGCCTCGACAACGAGGACTGTGGCGAGGAAGATGAGGAGGAAGAAGAAATGACAGAGTCCGAGGGGGAGGAGGTACGAGTGAATCCGTCACTTTCCGTCGACCTCTCGCATTTGTGTGAACAGGGGCACCGAAAGCCGAGACCAAAGCATTTACTGGGGGGTGGCTAAGGGGGTGTTCTCAGTCAACCTGTTTACTGGTCACTCCACAGGGTGTGGATGAACTGCTCGGGGGTGGCGACGCCGATGATGAGGATGGTGGAGGCAGCGTGGTCCAGAGAGACGTTAGGAGCCCCTCCCCGTTAAGGTTAAAGGGTCCCTCCCCGCCCCCTGACCTGCTCCATACGGACGGAACCCTCATGCTGTTCGCCAACAGCTCCTGCTCGCGCACCGGGTACGTTCATCACCACACGCTTGTGGCACCTTAATACGGCAGGACAGGTTTTCGAGGTCATTCTGGAAGTTATCACGGGCCGTCCTCCATTCACCAGCCATCACTGAGCTAAATGTGTATGTTGAGTTAGCTGTGTGAGGTGTGTTATCTGCCCCTCCAAGCTGTTGAAGTGTGGTCTGTCGTACAGAGATGGTGTGAAGAGGACCGGGCCTGGCGGTCAAGAAAGCTACTCTAAAATGGGTGAGCGCGGTACCCCTGTTGATTGACAAACATTCTCATAACCTTATGTCTTTAAAAAAAAATCTATTGTTTTGAATTAAGTGGGAATCTTTTATTTAGTGAAAGCGCTGTCTCTTTCTACCACAGAGGAGGACGACTCTCTGTCTCTGGCCAAGGACAACAGTCACAACAGTAGTCTGGAGCTGCAGGGCTCCATGCTGCCATCCTACCAGCCTGTCAACCGCTACACCGTGGGAGGGCGGGGCCTGTCAGCCAGGGCCTTCCGCTCGCCCTCACCCTGCTTCTTCAGGCCCAGCTTCCTGGGTTCCGCCTCCAGGGTGAGAGTGACAGTTCGGGGGGGGTTGGTATCTGGGTTGACTAAGGCGCAGTGCTTCCTGTGTATGACAGCGTGATTAGTCATAATGACCAGTAGAACAGCCTTTATCTCTCAGCTGTATGACCAGTGACGTTGCCCTGGGATGCGACACCGGGGTTTGGGGGTAAAACCCCAATGAACAAGCAGGGAAATGTTGAAACAAATAAAAGGCTGTTTCTCCATTGTGGAGAGTATGTCATCCTTCCCTCTTTCCCATTCCACAGAGCTCAGGGAAGCTGTCTGAACCCTCCCTCTCCCTGCCTGTCGAGGACTCCCAGGATCTGTACGCTCCCCCCTCCCCCGTCGAGTCATCTGGCCCCCTGGGGGCGTCCTCCCAGGGCCGCTTCTCCCTGGAGGATGACACCCACTCTCAGCTCCTGGATGCCGACGGCTTCCTCAACGTCGGGCCCCGCTCGGGCCCCCCGCGTTCCCACAAACGACAACTCCTGCTGGACAGCCTGGACGAAAACGCCATGGACGCCAACATGGGGGAGTTGCTGGGGCTGTGCTCCGGAGGTTTTGGGAAGGCCAGAGGAGCCGGGGCCTCGCAGGAGGACGAATTGCTGGGGCTGTGTTCGGGGGCGTTTCCCCCTAGTCAAAAGAGAGGGGAGGAGAGAGAGCGAGGGTTGATGGGGACCACACAAGAAGACGAGCTCCTGGGTTTGTGTTCCGGAGTCTTCCCCGTCACCCAGGCGGAGAAGGATGGAGCAGAGGGGAGGAAGAGAGAAGAGGAGAAGATGGAGCTGGAGATGGACAGAGATAGTGATATGGATCAGCTGCTTGGTCTTTGCTCTGGGAAGTTCACCACTCAAGGTATGAGCAAGTGTTCCCATCCTTGTGCTCGGTGTATGCCATTGTGTCTGGCTAATTAGGAATATTGGGCTGTGATATACAGTGTTGCTGTTTTGGGTCATTTTCCACCTGTCTCCATACAGGCCTCTCCCAGGTCAACACAAGCTGCTCTCCTCACCGTTCAGCTGCTGAGGACAGGTAATAAGAGTTGGCATTAAATGGACCCGGATGCATTTCCCTTCTGGGTATCAATGAAAATATTTTATTCAGTAACGGATCGCTGTTCCAAAATTCTACTAATAGCTGATACCTTCAGGCCGTTTATTCAAAGAAATGCAAATATTGAACGCTGCCAGGCTGAATTGATTTTTGTGTTTCAGTAGTAAGAAGCTGGAGGAAGAGGAAGAGGAAGAGGAGGATTGTGAGTTTCGACTTCTGTCAGATGTGGAGAGTCATAGTGAGCAGGTAAGACTGTGTGGGTGTTTTCGTGTTTGCTTACATGAATGATTTATGTTCCAAATGAACTAACCTCTTCCTCCTTTCTTTCCAGGAGGACGATGATGACGAAGAAGATGGAGAAAAAGATGAAGAGAATGAGGCGGAGGATGAGGAGAGGGAGGCTGTGTTTGCAACTAAGCAAGTAAAAAAGAAATTGTAAGTGAATCCTGAACTGTTACTGAATGATCAAAGCACACGCCTGATGAGTTTCCTGGACAATGGAGGCTGAAGACGTGGGCTCCACAGACAACTGCCGCATGGCATCTAACGACCACCGCTAAGCATTTTTGCTGTAACCTAAACGTCTCGATACTCTGTTCAGTTTTAAAAGCATAAGAATCATTCCATTTGCTTTATGCTGATTTTCTTAGTCTGTCAACTTAACTCTAGGTCTTAACATGTACACCTTTCTTGCTGTCCATTCTTGGGTTACAACCAAACTTCACAGCAGCTTCTCCATTTTCCTGAACTTTGAGCATTCTGCAAAGCACTTGTCCTTCTCAACCAACCCCTCTCCGCCAGGAGTATAGGTGGGATCAGTGTGTTTTGAGGAGATTGCTTCTTGCCTGACAACCATCATTTAGCTTCCTGGAGCCCAACCTCCACCAGGAGTCACTAGAACGCAGCACGTCAACATTGCCAACCCTGGATGGAATTAACTTGAGCCACCCTCTGCAATTTTGTATTTTTATTTGATACAGTGTATTGAAACACACTAGAGAGGACAAGAAACTAACTGTGACAATAAATAATGCATTAAAATATATAGGAGGAACTAAAACCATCCAAAATCAAAGCACAGCTGTAGGGATGTCTTTGGTCTCTGGGGCCCTCTGACCTGACCTCTAGTCAAATCCTACATTAATTTCATGTCTGGTTCCTTCCCCCTCTTTCTCCAGGCGCATGGCAGAGTTTGTGGACTCCGAGGCTGAGCTCTCGGGCAGCGACGTCGGTAGTGAGGACGAGGACGACTGTGGCGAGGATGAGTACGAGGAAGAGGAGCTGCTCGATGAGCTGCCGTCTGATGAAGAGCTGCAAGACCAGGTCAACAAGATCCACATGTAAGAGCTGCCACATGCAAAACCTAGCTGAACTTCTTACAATGAAAGCAGATCTCAGGAACTGTGACAGTGTCTTCATCCTCCTGGACATCATTATCCCATTCCTATGTGCTGAACTCTCTGTAGGTTTCTCTGTATTCTGTCACTGTATGTTGTCTACCATTAACAGCATCATTACACCAAGTACAAATCTGAGTTTCAAGTTGACTTTATTAAATGGGATTCTGACCATCCCAAGGGGGCTAAACAGTGCTAATGCTAAAGTCTAAATGGAGTCTATTAGTCAGTAAAACGACTTTATCTAGGTAGTGTATGTCTACTATATTAATCTGTCAGATGATTTGTTTGACATTCTTATATTTTGGTTAAGGTGACATGTCTCACTTTAACCTGCTCTCTGGACTTTGTCTACAGGAAGCAGGTTCTTGACGACGACAAGCGGCGCCTGCGGCTCTACCAGGAGCGGTACCTTGCTGACGGGGACCTGCACTCAGACGGCCCGGGCCGAGCTCGCCGATTTCGCTGGAAGAACATTGGTTAGTTCGTATGTGTCTGCAGTTACGGGTGTGCCTACCTCACTTTGACAGTTGAATGTCGTTCTGTTCCACCGAGATGTTTCCACGGTCGTGTCCTAAGCCACTATTGGTTATTCTGGTCATTCTGTCCTGTAGATGACATCTTTGACACGAATGGTATGGGGATTGAGGGTGAGGAAGAGGAGGAGGAGGAAGAGCTGGACCTGGCTGAGCTGCAGAGAAGGAAGGAGCGTCTGGAGAGGGAGCAGTGGCTACGGGAACAGGTATGGAAAGCATTTGGTCGTATGTCAACCGCTTGCCACAAAGATGGAGCACACAGGATGTGTGGGGAATCCAGACATATTGTCACTTATTGGCCGCATGGAGACTAGCTTGAATTTGCTGTATTTGCGGTTTTAAGACCTGTGACTGAATGTCATAATAGTCTGCTAAATGCCACGTATAAACACTGCTAACCTCCCCTTCCAGTCGGAGACCAAGGCCAAGAAGGGGGAGGATATGGAAATGGACGAGGAGAAAATTGGGGAAGAAGAGAGCCAGTTCATGAAGCTTGCTAAAAAACTAACAGCCAAGAAACTACAGAAGAAAGGTGAGCTCACTTTACAGATGCAAAATATATCATGGAAATGTCAGACTGATGACTCAGAACTCGCTGGCATTCAGTGTTGGCGTTCGGGTTGCAGGGAACAAAGAATTTACAAGAGTATTGTTGGGCACAGTATTCAAGCACCTCAGATAATAGGCTTAGGGTGGTCCAAATCAGGGCTGCTCAATTTGGATAAAATATTGAATTGTGATTTCTTTGACAAATATTGCAATTATGTTCTGATTTGCGATTTTCAAACATGGGTGTGAACTGCATAGATAATCTCACTTCAAAATCAAGATCATAGCCTACATAATGTACTATTTTACTGATAAAAAAATGTAAAGTTCAGTGTTTTCTATTTTACACCTATTACCAATTAGAATGTGCAGCCTCTGTCGGACTATTCGTTCAACGGCTCATTTGCCGTAGCTGGTTAGCCAACATTTCTCAACCATTGAGGTATATTTTCTCCCATATTAAGTTTGTTTGTAGGTGCCGACATTGAGGCTGAAACTTTTAATAACCATGCTGTTCTGTATGTGGGACAATATCTTGGTTCCACTCGCTAACTTGAAGCAGTCATCTTAGCTAGCGGTTGGTGTTGACTTAAAGTAACATTGAAAAAGCATCAAGTATTGGAACTAAATTAATCCAGGTATTTAACTAATCTACAAAAATTCCTACAGCACCCACAAGAAAAACAATTGCAGCCTGTTGCCTCACTTGAAAGTCATATCAGTCACCAATTTTGGAGCTGAAAATCGCGTACGTTGGTGATTTGGAAATTGCACATGTCAATATCGCTATTTCGATTTAATTGTGCCGCCCTAGTCCACTTGGCCAATGCAATGTACTGCTGCAGAATGTCACTTGATGTACACTGAACAAAATAATAAATGCAACACTATTGTTTTTGCCCCCATATATCATGAGCTGAACTCAAAGATCTAAGACTTTCTCTATGTACACAAAAGGCCTATTTCTCTCAAATATTGTTCACAAATCTGTCTAAATCTGTGTTAGTGAGCACTTCTCCTTTGCCAAGATTATCCATCCACCTCACAGGTGTGGCCTATCAAGATGTTGATCAGACAGTATGAGGATTGCACAGGCCACTTGAAAATGTACAGTTCCATTAAACAGCACAATGCCACAGATGTCACAAGTTTTGAGGGAGTATGTAATTGGCACGCTGACTGCAGGAATGTCCACCAGAGCTGTTGCCTGTGAATTAAACATTCATTTCTCTACCATAAGCCGTCGCAAAAGGCGTTTCAGAGAATTTGGCAGTACATCCAACCAGCCTCACAACCGCAGGCCACGTGTAACCACATCAGCCCAGGACCTCCACATCCAGCATCTTCACCTCCAAGATCGTCTGAGACCAGCCACCCAGACAGCAGCTGCAACAATCGGCTTGCCTAAACAAAGTATTTCTGCACAAACTGTCAGGAACCATCTCAGGGAAGCTCATCTGCATGCTCGTAGTCCTCATCGGGGTTTCGATCTGACTGCACTCAAGTCATTGTAACCGACTTGAGTGGGAAAATGCTCACATTCAATGGCGTCTGGTTCTCTTCATGGATGGATCCTGGTTGTCACTGTACAGGGCAGATGGCAGACAGTGTGTATGGCGTTGTGTGGGTGAACGGTTTGCTGATGTCAACGTTGTGTCTCGAGTGGCCCATGGTGGCGGTGGGGTTATGGTATGGGCAGGCGTATGTTCTGGACAACAAACACAGGTGCATTTTGTTGATGGCATTTTGAATGCACAGATGCCATGAAGAGATATGAGGCCCATTGTTGTGACATTCATCCACGACTATCACCTCATGTTGCAGCATGATAATGCATGGCCCCATGTTGCAAGGATATGTACACAATTCCTGGAAGCTGAAAACATCCCAGTTCTTGCATATCCAGCATACTCACCGGACATGTCTCCCTTTGAGCATGTTTTGGATGCTCTGGATCGGCCTATACGACAGCGTGTTCCAGGTCCTGCCAGTATCCAGCAACTTTGCACAGCCATTCAAGAGGATTGTACCAACATTCCACAGGCCACAATCAACAACCTGATCAACTCTATGCAAAGGACATGTGTTGCACTGTGTGTGAGGCAAATGGTGGTCAAACCAGATACTGACCGGTTTTCACCCCCCCCCCCCCAATACAATGACATTTTTTTTGTGTGGCCTTTTATTGTGGCCAGCCTAAGGCACACCTGCGCAAGACTCACACTGTCTCATCAGCATCTTGATATGCCACGCCTGTGAGGTGGATGGATTATCTCGGCAAAGGAGAAGTGCAAACTAGCACAGATTTGTGAACAATATTTGAGAGAAATAGGCCTCTTGTGTACATAGAGAAAGTCTTAGATCTTTGAGTTCAGATCATGATAAATGGGGGCAAAAACAAAAGTATTGCGCTTATCATTTTGTTCAGTGTATATTCCTGATTAGATATTGGGTGATGTCCCGAGAGATTGTCCCAAGAAACTGCCTTTTGGATAATGTTTGAATACTACTTTGTTGGAGCTACTCGGCTACTCTTCTATGCAACCCTTTTATCTAAATGACTCCATTGCTCTTTTGTTTTCCAGAGCCTCATGTTGCACCTCAGCAGGAGATGAGAGCCACATCTCAGAACCCCTTCCAGAGGCCCTCCCAACCCAACACGGTCTGTACCTTCTCATACGGCAGTCTCGTAATAGAGATGTGACTAATTCTAAATGTGCTTAAATTGATTTTCCGTTTCACCAGTATGCAAAAAAGTACCATACGTAAAATGTAATATGGCCTGATGCATGTGGTGGCATTTGTCACCGTCACCAAATCTAGAAATTCATGCTGTAGCTTTCATGTGGGAATTTATAAGTCGATATGTTATTGTTCAGTGGGAGATGGAAATAAAAATGATGAAACAAAGTTGAAATGATGATAGGCTACAACACCATAAATGGTAGGGTTGTGATGAGGGGTAGGAAACAGGTAACTGCACTGTTGCATTGGGTGTTGACTTCTCATTGTTGCGTCAGGAGGTGATAACTGTACTCATTTTGTGAAGAGAAAGAATTACTTCCCTTATTGCAGGTACTTTCCGTAATGTCATGGATGTGACATCATTTATACGCCCATACCTCGAGTAGATAAATGAAGATGGCTCCACCAGGCTTTACTAGATGTTACAGTAAAATATCTCCATATTGAGTCTGGATGAACCCTTTGTTTGTTGTTCAGAGGGTTAAATTGTGGCTTTAATAATGGCCACTGCTTTGTAAGCTACAGTGCAGTCAAGTATTTGGACAGATTGTCATGTTTTGTTGGCTCTGAACACTGGATGGATTTGAAACAAAATAAGTTCTAGGTACAATTACACACTAAGCTTTAATTTGATTGTGTTGTGATGAAATATGAGAGAAAGTTTAAGAGGCTGCTGCTGAAACTGGGTTTCTGGACCTCATTGAGCTACTGACCACAGCAACAGGAGGAATTCTGAAGTGTACAGCAACACCTTGTCTGCTGATATATGACCAAACCAGACTCTGGACAAAACCTCACCTTGCAGCAGGACAGTAAGCCCTAAGGAAACCAATATGTTCTTCAGGGCCAGCAAGTGAAATGTTCTAGACTGGCTAAGTCAGTCCCCCCAACCTAAATCCAATAGGGCATGTGTTTTACTGGCTGGGGGCTGGACAAAGGCAAAATGACATCTGAAGATGGCTGCCTCACTGGCCTGGCAGAGCATCACCAGTGATACCCAGCATCTGGATATCTGTGGGTCACTGACCTCTAGTATTAAACTTGACAACTGTAATATAGATTATGTGAATTTGTCCAATCACTTTTGGTCCTCTAAAGAGACACAACGATGTATTACAAAGGGTTGTAATTCCTGCACTGTTTATGGCTGTAAATACCTGCTAATTAAAGATGACTGTCTGTCCTGGAAGCTCTATTAATCTTAAATCCACCGTGTAGGAATGCCAAGCCAAAATAACACTAGTCTGTCCAAACACTTACCGCCTGCACTGTACACTAAGTAACTACACTAACCTTATGTAACTATTTGACCTGCATTCAACCTTTGACTCTGACCTCAGGTGAAGAGGGGCTCGCTGTTGAGCCAGCCCCGCTCCGTGCTGCAGAAGCTGGCCTGCATCTCTGAGGGGAACCCCCTTGCTCCTCGTAACACCCGAGGGTTCGTCTTTCAAAGCCTGTCGCCAGAGAAGGAGGCCTCTGCCACAGATGCCCCAAAAAAACAGGTAGGCACAACAATCGAGACCCAATCTAACGGTGCTCTTTGAACCCGTGGGTCCAATGGACATAGGATAAAGGAAGGTCTGCTGCTCAGTATTTTTTTTTCCTTCTTGTCCTTAGAAAGCCCCTCTCTCCATTAGCCATGGTTTTTCTTTGGTATTGCATTCATAACACATTTTAAGAACACTGTTTTTTTTCAAGAACTTGTGACAGATTTTTTTGTATTGGTTATGACAGTCATGTGATGTTGGATTCTGCCATGCAGTATTGATATTTGACCATAGGGTGGCGCTGAAGTCCACAGCTGGTAGTATCTCTGTTATAAGGCAGCACTACTGCAGTGATAAAGGCCATTGAGCAGATGCTTTCATCCAAAGCACCATACAGCCATGTTGTTCATCTGTATTTTTTTGTATGTTCCTGTGAATCAAAATCCTGCCCTTCCAAGTGCTATTCAGTACCAACTGAGCTATGAAGGTTCATGAACTTGTCCGTTCACGATAAACCACTGTTTAGCTCTACTTTTGACTGTGAATGTATGCCAACTCTGCTATTAGTTGTGAATGTTTTCAGCATTACATAATCCAATCCATATTGTGCATCTACATAATACCTGGAATTGTTTGGAGAATCAGGACCCGTCAGGGATTCAATGTGAAACTTCCATTTTGTCTCTGGCCACTGTCTTTTAAATGGACTCCCAATTTTTGTTTGTCAATGACGATCACAGTACAATGTGACCATAACCGTACACAAACTCTGGGAGTTCTGTTTAACACAGAGACGTAATTGATCTTTAAATAGCTGTACTAGTGCTCCGGGGCATGTTGTAGACCTCCAGACCTCAACAAACACAGTTGGACATGTAGGATTGTAATGGGACTCCATGCCAGCACCAAAATCTCAGAAATAATTACATTCCAGCAAGAAATTAAAAATCCCTAAATCTGAACGTTCTCGTCATGGGACATTTTGCTGCTAACGTGGTGGAGAGTTCGTTGATAAGCTCCATATCTCTCTGACAGGTTCTGCCCCATTATCCTAGCAACAGGAGTCATTTCCGATATTTAACTCTGTCTCCCTCCTAGATAAAGAAGAGGGGACAAGTGGAGGTTTTGGCCCCGGCTGCTAAGCGGCCATGTCGGGAAAGCGGTGCTGCGGCAGCCAAAGGACCTCAGAGAAGTATCTTTCGTTACCTGGAGAACTAAGGTGCCCCAAAATGTGCCTGACGTGCCGAAACGCATATAATATCCGGAGGGTGTTTTGCCTTCTCAAATCTGGAGTCATCAACATTTATGCTTTTTCCTCAGAAGCTCATTGTCTCATTTGGAATGAACAACACTTGAATACTTTATCATGTAAATATAATAGGTTGTATTTTGGGGGGGATTTTTTTTTTTACAATGATTTTAAATGTGTTAAGTTTGTAAATTAAAGCGTATTTTAATAACTGTTCTAGTATCTGACTTTGCTACAGACTGACATGTCGCCTACCCCCTTACTTGCATGCTCATTTTCATGTTTATTTACATTATTCCCCAACTGTCAATGCTGCATCATTTTATATATTCTTTGCTGCCTCTTACATTAGCTTCAGAAAACCTTTCCTCCACTCCCTTCTAACTGATTCCTTATCCTGTGTTGACCTCGCTAGGCTCTAAGAAGACCACTGTAGGTCCAGGGTTACGATAATTGCAGTATATTATCTATTCTAATTCATTAATAAGTGGCTAATAATAGGGGCTCGTTAGGGATACTTTTAATGACCGCTTTTATCTCTCCATCTCATTAGTCTATGGTGATTTAGCAGCAGGTCCCGGGGTTAGGGGCTGTAGGAAGGCTCATTACACATCATTAGAAGCCAGCACAGGGGCTGGAATAAACCCCATGGATACCCTCTTAGCTTTAGGCTGAGGCTTAATCCTGGTTTTGTTTATTCAATCATAACATTCTCCCAACTCTCAAATCAAGCCCTCCTTCATTTGAAGGGGGGGGTTTATGTGAATTTCAACAAATCGGGCCCTGACTGACCATAAAATATCTAGAGGATAAAGCAGTTTTGTTTTACTTCCAATTAAGAGGCTAGAATGATAGACCGGAGACATGAACTCTTTCACTCTGTGACGTGTCCCAAGGGGCGGAGAGTCTAAACGCGAGGGCGTTTGTTTCATGTGGCACGTCTTTGCCGATTTCACTGTCTCTGGAAGAGTAGGCTGGAGGTCCAGTCCGCTCCGGTTTTCCATGCAGTTATCCGAGGCCGTGTGTTGTGGTGTTGAGAGCTGACAGTATAGCCATGGGTCTCTCCCCTCAGCCACTGTCACACCAAGGACCAGCTTGGCTGGAGATGTAGCCGAACTGAGGGAAATGGGTCATCATAACTGGGGGTGGGGGTGGAAGGGGGCTGTGTAAAAATATAACAAGGTCTTATTCACTAGGTAAGTCATGCTCTTTTCATTAAATGCCTTCGTGTGAGATGGCTGCCAGTTGCTCAGTAACCGGTGCAACAACGCCCCAAGGGACCTTGTGGATGACCCAGTGTCTGAACATTTGGTCAACAAATGTTCAGCGCTCTCTATTTCAGTGTTTCTATTTTCCAACCTCGTTGCTGTACATTTTTCGGCAGACTATCGGTGTCCTGTTCCATGGCTTGTTGTTCGGGTTTTGGAAGACCGAGATGATTCTGCATGTGACGAGTCCGCGGGCTACCGCAGTGTTTGATGTATTTTTCATGTGTTCAGGCTACTATTGAACGAGGAGGAGCGGGGTGGGTGGGGGGACAGCCTGGAGGTGCGGCACTTGAATGGGGATGTTGTTGAAGTGGAAAGGGGGGGACGCACATTTCTGCCGCCAGCGACTGCATGTCAGGGGATGGGGAAGGGAGTCTAGGCCTACTTGCGGAGTCTGTCTGATGTACCACACCTCCTACCCACAAAAACACTCAAAACAGTTGTTCTCTCTGATCTCACCAACACATACTGTTGCCAGTTCCCAGCGACACAACGCAACAAATTGCAGACCATCTCCCCAGACAAAGTTGTGAGGATGAATTGGCCTATAAACAAATGTTAGTTTGTGGCATTTAATTATTTTCTGTTTGTGGGCTAACTTCCCTTTAAAAGCTAGATTCGTTTACTGCAGCGAAACAGTAGGTACCCATGTCCGTTTTAGTATGGCTGAAACTTAACCACACCAAAATAATAGACAGTAAGGACCGAGCATATAAATAGTGTACATTTAAATGTTTTGTGGCTATACAGTTTAAACTTTTGCTGTTACTTACATTGAGTAAGGTTACATGTTGGGATTCTGATGAGGTAATTAATGAAACAATTATGACAAATGTTCGACGCATATTCCGAAGAAATTAATAATGAAAAGGAGGCCTATCGTAACAGCAAGGATACGGGACATTACAACGTGATTTCTGCTACACTACTTTCCGCTCACCTCTGATGTTTCCCGTCCTACCGTCCCTGCCCAGTTTAGGAAGTGACTCATTGGGTAAGCTAGCAGTCCATTCTATCACAGCGCTTGAAAGGCTGGATGGGAGGAAGAGAGGGGAGGCTGATACTTATCACATAGGAGGGTAGATCGGAGGTGGGGTAAAAAAGGGAGGGCTCCGAATCGAGTTCCTTCCTCTACGAAGCACTTGACTATCAAACGGTAAGAAAACATTTATGAATCGATAAACAAATTTGTCAATCACGATAATGACGTAAACAACCAATTAAAATAAGGATTGGTGGGGTTGTTTTGTATGAGCGGGGTAGAGGCAATCGCTGCGGCGGAAGAGTGAACAGGGATATGGGGTGAGCTGAGCACTACTGCTGAACTAGGGCACGGCTATTACGTAACGTATGATGGGAGATTAATTCATCTTCAATTCTTTAATTTCATGAAAATGTTGTTACTTTTGCGTGTACGTCCATGTCGCATTTTGCATGTTGGCTGTTCTAATGCTATATAAGCTAAGTAATGCTATATGCTAATGGCATGCTGTCATCTACACGTAGCGTTCCATTTCTCGTCAAATAACATTATTATTATTTAATTAAAAAGAATAGATCGGTACTTCTGATCAATTTCAGAGGAATAGTATAGGCTACTGGAACACATGCGGACGTAGGTTTAACTATAGTCTAAGCTTGGCTACACAAATGATAGACATGCGTTGTATAGTTGCGTTGGTGCAGAAACAAATCGAAATCCCCATTTTCATGTTATATCACATCACAATGTGGATTTTTCGTTATAATATAATGCGCATCCATCTAGCGTCAAAGCATTAACGCCATTGCGGCGCGTGACCCTGGAACGTCGCTGTCCTTCAGCACTGCGTGTTTGCGCATCACGGGAGGAAGTTGAGAATGAGTGACATTACCCTGAAGACAGGATTAGATACATTTCCATTCTGAAGAGACATGTACATATTTGACGGTAATGTAAGTGGAGTGCAATTGGACGGACAGACCAACTCCTTTTTACCATATTAGAAAAGGAGGATATGGCAGTGCTAGGTTGAAGAACTGGTACAGGAACGTCAACCAAATTGTGAATTATGTAGTAACATACAGTTGGCTACTGTTTTAGATTCATTAGGTAGGAGGTATCAATGTAAAACATGCCAGTGTAACTAGTTTGTTGGATTAAGGATACATTTCCTTAAGCAACTGTTGTTGCTTGCTCCTTAGGGTTTCAGGCTGGATGTTTTTTAAAAGCAATTTGTGACAACTGCCAATGTAAAAAGGGCTTAATAAATAAATGTGATTGATCAATGTCATTGCTATTTCTCTTTTTTTAAAACAGTGATTCTCAGTCAAGGTCAATAACAAGTGAATCTCAACCAAGAAGTGAATTTCTAGAAAGAGGTGAGTTTCAGCCAAGAAAAATGCTCCACCAGGACCGACCAATGAATCCCCAGTATGGGGGGCAAGTAGGAGGCTCATCCTCGATGCGGGTCCTCAGCAACCATAGTCAGCAGCAGGCAGCAAGCAGGAAGCCAGGCGAGAAGGATGGCAACTACAACTTCCTGGCTCAAGATGATGATGGCGTGGCAGCAGGGGACGAGAATCGCAACCAGGTGCGTCCTCGTAACCTGGGCCCCTTGGGCCGCGACCAGCCCCACCCGCCTGCCTCGGCCTCTGCCAACCACTACAGCCCAGGGCCCCTGTCTCCGCTCTCCAGACTTCCCTGTTGGAGCCCACTAGAGCCCCTGCCGGAGATTGAGAGTGGGGATGATGGCTACGGAAGAGTGCCCCCGGATGGGGCTGAGGAGGGCAAGATGGAGGAGGAAATGAGGATGAGCCATGACAAGAAGGAGGAACGAGAGTTGGAGGGAGGCGGTACCAAACGGGGAGCGGTGGAGGACCAAGAGGACGAGGAGACTGAGGAGGACCTGGAGGAATGGGGCGACAGCGACTCTGAGTTTGAGTTCAGCTACAGGTCAGGCGGCAGCCTATCCTCTCTCAATATGGAGAGCGGCGGCGAAGGGGCTAGCATGGGTGGCTGGGACCGCATCGGCGTGGGAGAACCCAAACCCGAACAGCACCAGTGGGGCGATCAGGGTGCCCCAGCGGAGCTGCTCACCCGTCCTTCAGCCAGGGAGGGGGATGATGAAATGGGAAGGAAATGGGCTGAGAAGCCTCTGAGAACTGGGAACAGCCTGGTGGACAGGGAAACACTTTCTGACTCAGACACGGACTGCGGCGAACTGCCAGAGCTCCAGGACGCCGTCTGGACCCTGAGGGACCGCGAGCGCTTCAAGGCCCAGGAGATGGAAAAGCATCAGGTCCAGCTGACCATGTACCGCAGGTTGGCCCTGATCCGCTGGGTCCGCACCCTGCAGGGCTGTGTCCAGGAACAGCAGAACCGCCTCCAGTCCAGTTTCGATGTCATCCTTGATCACAGGAAGGAGCTTCTGCGCATGGGCACTGCCACTGCTGCGACTGCCACCGCCAGCCAATCATAAAGCAGGAAAGAAGCACGGGGGGGGGGCATAACAGGAAGTGGTCACCAGCAGAGAACAGTCAATTGCTTATGGGGAATACAATTTTTCCTTTGGTGATGCTTGTCTCCTAAACCCGATCTTGTCACAATTATTTGACAATCTTCCAGCATCCTCAGAATTTCCTCTGGTGTGGTGTTTTAATAAGTTGGTAATGTAGTTAGCTTTTGATTTAGCATCTTACCCTGTGTCTATATACAATTATATACTGGGTAGTTTTGGTCCTGGATGCTGATTAGCTGAAAGTGATGGTATATCAGGCAATATACCATGGGCATGATGATAAAAAATTAATTGTATAATAGCAATAAGGCATAATTGGGGTCTGTGGTATATAGCCAACATACCCTGGCTAAGGGCTATCTGGGCACTCCTCATTGCTGTGTGCATAAAAATAGTCTTAGCTGAGGTGTATTGGCCATATACCACACCTCAGGCCAAATTGCATAAATGTATTTAAGCAAAATTTCTGATTGATGTCCTGCACAAACTTTTTAAACCTAACTTTGCCTAACAACGTTACAATGTATGAGATTAAAAGTTTCTGAGAAGTTTATATATATATATATGTTTGAATCTTTTAATGTTCAGGAATCTATGTCTATGCTTCAATGGTCACTGTAACTGTGATATAATCCATGCCAAAAAATATTCAGAATACAACATGAGATGACAAAGTTTTATATGTTGTATCTTAAATGTTTATTTATTCCAGTGACATAATAAAATAATGTCTTCGACTCTTTTTCCGGGTGTTATTGAGCAAAGGTTTTTGAGTATGTTGGCGTTTTAGTCTCTTTAAATTCAGCGCTCAGCAGGTCTGCTAAACCCACGTCAATGTATAGGTCACAGTAGCTCTATGTAGAAAATATATCCATAGCAAGATATGAAAACAAGTAGGCTTATTTCAGACAACATCGAACACCTGCTAAACCTAATCTGTAGTCTAGACCTTCGTTTGAAATGTTTTTAATTATTTACGCTTTATTTGATTTTCGATTTATGTTTTTAATTTATTGTTCATTTATAAAGTACTAATGAAACGATTACTGCTTCTTTCTATTCCGTTTTTAAATATATAAAATTCAGCCTCTGGTCTATGACCTTCTAGCATCCTACAATCGTTTCTTTATAAGCGGCAGATAAAGTTCGTCGTTATCGACTCATCATGAGTGTTCTGTTAGTGGTGTGATAGCCGTGTGAGGAACCAGTATCAATCTAGACGGCGTCTCTCGTCGCCGCAGGCAGGGAACGTCTAGTGTGTGTGTTTGTGTGTGTGTGTGTGTGTGTGTTTCCAGAGATACCAGTCTTCACCACTTAATCTGCAGTCTGAGTTGAGCTGGTCCTGCAGGGTCCGGGTCCCTGGGGAATCTGACAGTTTGCGCCCCGGGGCCCGGCAGTCCCATCCGGCCCGGTGAACAGCCGCCGGTCCAGTCCCGCAATATGAGCCAAACCCCGGGGCAAGTTTGGGATAATCCTCGGTTATGCCTCCGAACTCCGGGTGCTCAGGCTTATGTTCTAAAGCTTATCTCCTCTTCTGGACGCAGGCATGACAGTGAAACTGTAAGAGAATTAACATACAGTATTGATCTGTTGTTTATTGGCTTTAGCTGGATGTATGTTGGGCATCAAAAGGGGAAGCGGGTGGGATAACACGTTTGTTTTGTTATTGTCCTGTGTACAAACAACGTTGCTAAAATGCGCCGACAAACGTGACACGGAGAGAACAAAAGCTTATATTCAGGATTAGAAATCACCATGATGTGTTTAGGCGGAGAATTTACAGTGGAAATGTAATGCAAATGTATTTTGCACCGTGAAATGTTGCCTATATGGGATAGACATAATCTGGGCAAAAATGACATGGGACGTAGGCCTAGTAGGGTTTTTGTTCCTACTGTTTTTTGTCCTAAATGTCTCGTTTGTCTCATGAGGAACTGCGTTTGCTAGGATGCACATTCTAATTCAATTCGGTATTCTGCGACAGTCTCTAAGGTTAAACACCTTGTCCTCATCCTGAACACATCTCTTCCTTTCAGCAACACTGTATAATAGGCGCGCAGCGCGGCGGGACGCGAGGTATGTGTGATGGGGGCCCTGCTGAGCGCGAACAGCGGTACCGGGTAAAGAGGACCACGCCTGGTGAGACTTAAGCACAGGAGGGCTGCGGGACGCGCAAGTGTCTCTCTCCAGGAGCAGAGCTGCTAATTTTGTCGGTTAAAACGAGCGAAGACCACGTTAGCAACGCGGTTGGAGGCGTTTTCTCAATCCCAAATGTTTGAGAGGGAGTCGCACACAGCTGTGCCTTGTGTCATCCAAGTCTGTGCCAAGTGTCTGTGACCCTGCGATATTCGCCCAACAGTTCACCTGTTCATTATTTCCGACTGAATGTAGACTATGACACATTTTAGACTAGTGACAATCTGCATGGCAACTATACACATCTATGCACACATTATCTGAATTTCGATATTTTATACCGACGTTGTTGTAGGCTTAACTAAAACACTAGAATTGTTATGTATTTTATATTGTGGAAAAGCATATGGAAAAGCATGCATTTGATAAGTCTGTGTCAGGATACAATCCGTGGGTATGCGCAATTGTGCAATAACGCATAATTATGCTCATTTTCAAGGAATGTTTTCAATCACTCCGTCGTGTCTTTTTCACGTGACAATGAAAACAGGTTTCACCTACTTACGATATCTCTAACAGCCTGACAGGGAACCAAAGTTGTCTCGGCCTTCACCACGGAATAAAATAAGAAGCCATTTGGTTTAGTCCAGCAGAGGGCGACTCTTCATTACGTAGTTCGATTGATCACTTTTATATTAAATCCGATTACATGTTATGGACACAAGGGGGCACTCTTTAGCATGATCTAAAGAAATAGGTTCAGTCTCTGTTTTCTGAGTTGGACATAGTGGCCCCAACCCAGTGCTGTCTGATGAGTCCACAGAGCAGACTCTCTCTCTCCCCTCTCTTCTTTCTCTCCCTTTCTTCTCTCTGCCTGATGTAGTGTGACAGTGCACTAGCCCCCAGCACTCTGTTGGCGTGGAAACAATCAGCTTTGACAGAAAGGGGGTGGTGGGGGATTGGGAGAGGGAGGGCAGAGGGGCTGCGGCCTGCGGCCTGTGTACGATGAACTGGATAGAAAGACCTGTCGCCAAGAGAGAAGTAGCAAAAATATAGCAGACTAGATAGGTAGATAGATCAATATAGATAGAAAGATAGATAGATGAATAGATAGGTAGATTTACACATAGTATTTCAGCCACTTTTATTGTCACTTTAATCAAGGATCACCATATGAAATAAAAAAGTATTTATCCAAAACTAACATGAACCATTAATACGATAAATCTATCCTCCTTGAGCATGAAATTGTGTGGGTGGTTGGTGAGAACTATGTTTTTTCTTTATTGTTTCCCATTAAAAATATATTCAGATTTTTGCTTTTCTTTGTTCTTTTTTGGCTAGGATTTGAATCATATTATTTTATAAATCACAACCCACAGCAGAATGAGAATTATATTTATGAATGGAAAAGATCCTCATAGAAATAATAACCACGTTTTAATTCATGAAGTGAATTTCAAATCACTTCCTGAATTGCCTGAGTTTGAAATGGTTAGTAAATGTTCAAACTACCTTCAGTCATGTACAACTGGAGGGCTAGTAGCTTACAACTGAAAGCAAGTAGGCTATATCATCATAACCTTTACAGTGCTGTGAGGATAGAAATTGTGCAGAGCCTTAACAAAACTGTTCAAGTACTGCCTTATAAATGCCAAAAAGAGTAACGGAGAGACACAGTATCTGCTTAGTCTACAGGGGAAGTGCACTTTGCGTGACAAAAATTTGGCGTAATTCTTCCACACCTTTTACATTTGATTGTATTAAGATGGTAAAAATGTCAGGAGTCACATTTGTCAAAAGACAGCAAAGATGTTATTAAGTTGATATTGACACGTTCGCTGAAGATTGTAAAGTAATAACATTTTCTTTTTGAAAGAATAAACCACAATATATGCCATATTTACAATTTTTGTTATTGATTAATTTAGGTTTGTACTTGTTTTTATATAGAACACCAATTAGCCAAATAACTATACAGATATAATGCATCATCATCTTGTTAGTGGGGGTCATAGGCTAAATCTTAACTGATTATAATTAATATTCACTTTGGTTAACATGAAACAATACCATGAATATTATCACATCAGGTTATTCTAGGCCCAGAAATAAGGCTACATCATTTTAATTTACCGGCATGGCCGTAAAAATATTAGCCAGGATTTCTGAAGTATGACTGATGATGATAATTTGCCTGCCTACATGTCCAAATTCTAAGGTTTCTCTTGGAGTTCGCCGGTAGCTTCTGGATGTAGGGGGCTGAGACTGAAAGGCTGTTGGTGGGGTCTGGGATATAAGGTTCAGCTGCCTCTGCTGCTTTAACCAGCTAATAAATATGAAAACAGCGGGTTAAAACTTTTATTCGTTCTCTGCTTGAAAGGATTATACCCTTCTATAGAGTCCCATGTAAATCCCGAAACCTCATAATGCCCAATGTTGTCCCATAAAACTGTGTCGGACAATAGAGGAAGAAAGGGGGCTTTTTCACGCATTAGGGGTTTTCTCAAGAACACATTGGGAGCAGCCCCTCCGCAACACGCCCATGGATTATGTGGCTCTCGGTGAAAGCGCGGCTGGGAGCGGCAGGTGCGTGTGCCAGGCACGGGGGTCGTGCGGCCGGCGAATGTAGGGGAGCTGACTATGTCGAATGCGCGCAGCTGCCGGCAAGAATTTCTTCAGAGATTGTCACTTCCATTTAACTTGCTCTTTTTCAACCCCTTGAGATGAAGTGGTCTCTCGTGCCCAGGTTCCCTGGACGTCCTCTCCCGGTTTAGAGAGGAAAGGGACCGCTAAACGGTGACATCCCGTCAACAAAAGCGAGCGGAGGCCACAAACCATCTCGCATCAGATTCAGCTCCGTGAAATTGTGGATTAAACCGTCAAGCAGTGCCGCTGATACCGACCTCGCAGTTCCCCAAGTATAATGAAATGCCAAAAATCTAAGAAGGCAAGGTTAAACAAAGTCTTAACACAATAACTCAGTCTATTCCCTCGACACTCCTATTCAAGACCAGATTTTGAATTCATGATCTAACACATGGGACAGTCTGTTTGATAGTGTGAAATTGGTACTGCAATATTGCAGTTACTGATCAAATTAAACAGATTACAGTCTAGCCTACTCCGTCAATTAGGCTAGCTCGCAAATTCATGCTGATGTTGTCTCAAATACCAAGTCTGTATGAAGATCAAAAATCTTATTTCTGTAAACTGAACCATGTCAAAATGTTTGAGCCTCACTGCCACAACCCCATCTTCCAGGCTGTTTTTATCTTTCAGTCAGACAAGCATATTTACTGTTATTTGTATGGTGAAATGGGGGGCTTTAACCCATGTATTCCCTCAAATGGTGTGCTCCATGCACCTTGATCCCTAATCTCTGTCGTTCAAACCATGTCCCATTCCAACAGCTCTCCCCTTAGGGCAAGTTGGGTCCATACATAATCCCCCAAACTCAGTCACAGACGTCTCCCACTGGGGTTTGGCTAAAGTGTGGTGTCTGTCAATGCAAAACATTGTCTCCTTTTTCACACCATTTCTGGCAAAAAAAGGATTAATGTCCCCTGTAAACATAAACAATGAGACTAAATTAGAGCAACATGTTTTATGAGGCACAACAGTACATTGTGTGCACGCTTCAGTCGTGTCCAGCGTCTTTTATGAAGATCCACATAAAACAATATAACCTGCAGATCACCAGTATAATTTACCATATTCAACTTGCTGTCTCGTGTGGCTTCAGCCTGTCAGACTCTCTCTGCTGTTTTCATGGCTGCCAGAATGGACAGAGCTGCAGAAGCAGTGAGTGAATAAAATGAAATCCGAAATAGGGCGATAAGCTGGTAGATAATCATCTTTTCATTAAACTTTCATCCCGGGCTAACTTCAATATTCAAGAGCCCAATTACATAGCATGTATTCCCCCCCTCCCTTAAACAAGAGCAGTCAGGGTTGCAGTGTATCTCGCTTAAGGGTTCAGGGAGAGCATCGTTACTGAGTGGTCACGGGGGAGTTGACCCGTCTCTCATGTGTTGGGCGGGATTCACAGAAACCAGACTGGTAGTTGGAACAGGCTGGCGGATGGCTGTCTAAATAAAGGGTAGACTGAGAGAGAGGTGTATAGATTTTCTGAGCGGATAGTGAAAAGATGTGCATTGTGATGTGTGCCACAAACAGTGTGCGTGTGTAACCACTCTGATCCAGTCTCTCCCTCTACTCCCTCGCTCGCTCCGTGTGTGTGCGTGTGTGCGTCAGTGTATTAGCAGTCAGAGCGACGAAGCCCAGGGGCGATTCCTGTGTGTGCTGGCGATAAAGGGAGAAGGGAGGAAGTATTGGGGGGAAGGGGTGGGACAGGGTGGTGGTGTTGGGGTGGGGGTTCGTGGAAGAGACAGAAAGAGAGGAGGGAGGAGGAAGTTGGGATGGGGGTGTTGTGCAGAAGTGGGGGGTTGAGGGATAGAGAAAGAGAGAGAGAGAGAGAGAGAGTATGAAGTATGGGGTGAACCAGCTGAGCTGAGAGAGCTTCCTGGATTATGTCCCCAATGGGCTCCCTCTCTCTCTTTCTCTCTCTCTCTCCCTCCCTCTCTCTTTCGTTTTCTCTCTCTCCCACCCTCTCTCTCATGAAAAGAGGAGAAGAGTGTCTTGGCAGGGTAATTAAGAATGGCCTCTAAACACAGGAGTATGGCAGGAACGCTCCAGATGAAAGTAAATGATTAAAATAATTACCGGCTCAGAGCTGACGAGCCGGAGTGTGGGGCGGCCGCCGGACATTTGTCGGTAATTAGATAATTAATCTGAATGCAAATGATGAGCCCTAACGAAGCAGTCAAGCTGAACCAGCGACAACTGCCGAGAGGGTAATAAGGGGAAAGAGAGAGAAATATGAAAATAAGTATAAAATATTAGGCTCCCAAAGTCAGCCCGCCGACAAACAAAGCCAACACACATCAGAATTGTAAATCAATAACTCTAGCAGACTAGCACACAGACACTCAGTTTCAGTGTAGCCTGTGCATAAAAACACTCCACACATTTCTACATCTATAACTCTCACTCATTTTGACAAGTAGACATGAATAACTTGTTAAAAATACACAAGCCTACAAAGGATGCCTGACAGTCTGAGCTCGAGCAACTGCATAGCAATTTTTAATGTAACAAGGTGCATTTCAGAGAGCACAACCCTCGAACTGGAAGTTTACAGAGCCCAGAGAGACTGAGGAAGACAGAAAACGGAACAGCTAATGAGTAATGCTGAGATTTCTGCACACAATTTAAATGCATTTGCAAATTGTGTGTTTATGCCTTTCTAACCTGACTGTTTATCATTTTCTAACCTGCCTTCAGGAGACACTAAAAAAGGGTGGATGGGACAAAGAACAAACTGTTAGAGCAATACCACTTGAAAAGACAGAGAACACCAATTTCATACTCAATAAAAAGACAAATACAAATGATAGAAAGATGCACTGCCTTATATAATCAAAAACTGAATTGTATGGTTTTAGTAGTAGAAAACAAAAGGCAAAATGCACAACTTCTTAGATTAAGAATAGTGGTACCTCAAGGCTTGGTTTTACCCCCTCCATTTCTCTCTATTCATGAATTAATTACCTTTAATTTGTCAAAATACACATTTATTTTACAATGCACTAATGATACAGTCATCTTTACTCAGTTACAATATTTTGCAAGCACAAGCAAATCTGCCCATTTTTTTAAAAACACTTTTTACCATACTCTGAGTAGTCAAAGAATTTGGGTACGACAGGCTTGTTTTGATCGCTCCTTCACAGGCCCACTACCCCTACTCATATTTCTTACATATGAATTACAAACTTCTCTTATTGAAACTCATTCATTAACAATAGAAAATAAATAAATTCATGTTAACTTTGTGTAAAGCACTGATAACATCAAAACATCATACTCTGGTTCTCAATCTCAAATTTCCACCACAACAGCAAATAATAAACTCCAAGGCCTCCCAGATGTTGCAGCAGACTTAGCCACTCCCTGGTGACCTCAGCAGGGAGTGGCCTGTTGAGTTCACTCCCTAACGCAGTTCAGGTGCCTGCAAAGCTAACTAAGGTTTTCTGGTGAGTGAGCATCCCCTGCCCTAACACATGTGACACGTGTGAATCATAGATGACTTCCAGGTTGGAAGAGTAGTCTGAAAAAATCAGAATGGACCAAATTAGGAGTCCGTCCTAAATAGAAGAGAGCTGCATTAGTGCCATTTTCTTGTTATATGTATGACAATTGTGGCACCAATGTGCACCCACCTGTTACATTAGCATCTACAGAATGCCCCAATAAAGAAGGCAGGTTCCCAGAACATTCCAGTGGCAGATGGCAGGGCTAGTTCAGCATCTGCACCGCTGTAACTCATTGGAGCCTCCTTAACAGAGGGATTTCAAAGCTCCAAGTGAGCAGGTAGGGGGAATATCCATAGGAAAAGGCTGGAGAAGTCCATAGTGAAAATTCAAGTATTCCTGCCCTCACCTTGGCACAGCCCCAACAACATAGGAGCCAAGGAAGGAGAAAGAAGACTTGTAGAAGAAAGGTGTAGAGACCGTTGGAGTGACGACCACCAAAGCCCGTTCCTCCCAGACAGCATCCGGGAGGCCGTTCCTCCCAAAGATGCCACCTCCACATCAAGGCAGTTTGAATTTGATGCTCAGCCGGGTGTATACGGAAGTTGTCTCCTGTACCTGTCAGTTTCTGGGCCTACTTGCTCTTGTTCCATTCATTCTTGTCTTCAGCATGTGAAAGGCATGCTCATATGGAATCAGATATGGCCAGTCAAGAACTGGGTGCTTTTTGGCCCTTTTTGGTTACTATAGCAGTGTGTTAGGGGTTATTGTCGTGAAGCCCTATCCAATAATGGAGACATTTTGTTGTATTTGACCAGAGATCATCAATGAAGACAAGTGAACCTATTTCAGTTGCAACCACACCATACCCGGACATAACACCCACTCGAACTTACTTCACAGATAGGTTATTATGAAATTACCTTGTCTGACTCCCATTTCCTCTTGTCATCTCTTTGACCCCTGTTTAGCTTTGTCTCACCTAGCCACAATACCTTTTCTTCAGAATGCTGTAGGCACTTTTAGGTATGTTTTAGCCACCATGAATCTGATACTAATTCTATTTTTTGCACCTTGCAGTCCAACGTCTGCAGTCCAGCGTAGTCTTCTGAGGATGGTAGTTGCTGACACATCCATGCTCACTTCCTAGAAAGTCTTCCTGATCTGTTGGGACTGTTGTTTCTGAATTATGTAGTAATTTCTCACATGGAATAGCCTGAATTTCGCAGAACAAGAATAGACTGGCGAGTAAAATTAAATTAGTTTCTTGTTATTTTTGGCCTGTAATCGAACGTAGAAATACGCTGATGCTGAAGATACTGAACTAGTCTAAAGGACAGTTTGATTGCTCCGTTAATCAGCAAATTTTTAACATAATCGCAAAAGGGTTTTCTAACAATCAATTCGCATGAGATCAGACAGCATGAGTATTGCAAGTATTGCACAGGTGTATATAGTCCATTGAAAATGTGTCATTTCCAGCTACAGTAGTCATTTACAATATTAACAATGTCGACACTCTATTCCTGATCAATTTGGTGTTATTTTACTGGCCAAAAAACAAGGACATTTCTAAGTTACCCCAAACTTTTGAATGGTAGTGTATATACAGTACTTATCAATATATTTAGCACAGCAATTAGACTTTTCACATTTTATTGTTTTACAACAAGCAGAACTCCTACCACTGATTTTTACACAAAAAGTCTGTTACATCAAAGTGAAAAATAAAGTCTACATATTTTTCTAAATTAATTTCACATCCAAAACAGTAAATAATTCAAGTATGGATTGAATATTCACCCCCTGTAGTAAATTGTTTCATAGAGGCACCTTCAGCAGAAATTACAGCTATGTGGAAAGATGCATCTTCTTCCAAGTCCCAGCTCTTCTGCAGACATCAGAAGGTTTTCTTCCAGGATTTCTCTGTACTTTGCTCCATCCATTTTGCCCTCAATCTTCACAGGCTTTCGAGGCCTTGACAGAGAGAAGCATCCCCATAGCATGAGACTGCCACCACCATGTTTCATGGTAGAGATTCTCAGAATGATGTGTGTTATTAGGCCAGTGCCAAATATAGCCCTTAGAGTTGAGGCCAAAAACCTGCTGTAGAGACCAGATTTTTTAACAGAATGAGTAGTCAGGAAATTTCTTTGATTATCTTCATTTTGATTTGTGTTTTAATTGGATTATGAACACCAATAAACCTCTGTAAAAAATGATGTTCATTGATTAGGACCCAGATGAAATTCTGTCAAAAATCTGATGTAATAGAGTGTGTTGGACTAGGCTATAATTGTCTTAGAATGTGAAATCAATATTGATGCTGGAATGAGGACCAGGACCTCAGAAAGCTGGCCCTGCTGTGGACATGATTGTGTCCACAACACAAGGCACCAGGGCTCTGAATATCTTATCCATGGACACAGCTACAGATGGCTCCAAGGTAAAGTTGCTTGTGTCTCTCTACGGGTCCTTCCGTTTGAAGAGGAACACAAACACATATTGTGCAGTCAGGAGGTCTGTTAACTCTGACCTAGAACTATGGTTGCCATGACAGCATAGTGTGGAGTTATGGCTTTTGTTATGTTTAGATTATAACAGAACATCCATTTATCATGTTCATAGGAAGTCACGTTCTGTCAAAGCTCGCAATGGTAATTATGTTTATAACATTCACAAGAAGTCACGTTATGTCAAAACTCGCGATGGGTAATTATGTTTTTCACGTTCACAGGAAGTCACATTCAGTCAAAGGTTGCAATGGTAATTTGCCAATTGGCTAATCGTACTGTGTTGTGTATTCTGGATATCTATACATTTGAGGTACAACCTTTTTTGGTTGAGATCAACTTTGTAACATCGGACAACGTTGCTGCAATGTTTTTAATAAAGCTTCTATTTCTCCCTTGATTTTTGATCAAGTACACTCTTTATTATATAATCACTATATGAATGTCTATAATTCTACAACAGCATTCTTTCCTATTTCCATGTTTGTGTGATGACTAAACAGCAACAATGTGAAGTGGGAACAATGCGTGGCCCTTTGCTTTTGTCTTGTGACCGTGTGATGAATACCTTGAAATAATCTACTGCTAACGATACTTGCAGATTATTATTTGAGATTTTCTAAAGAGTTTATTTTCCCTTTTTGTTTTATATTAAATGCCTTGGAAATTGTTTCATGTTCAATTCTTGATTATTGCTATTGAATAACCGTATTCCATTTTTTCTTTGATTGTTCCTACGTCTTCATGATGTAGTTTTTATTAAGAATTGTACAAATCAAATGTGGGACCTCCCTAACAATTATGTATTTAAGCTGAAATCATGTGAAAGACCTTAATTGCACGTAGGTACACTCGATTCAATTGGTGGTGCCATAGCTCATTCAGCTGTAGTGGCGTAAAGGTAGGGAATCATTCTGTTTTGTGTTTAAAAGTAATTTCGATTTTATTTTTCATTTTGACATTATGGACATTTTGTGTTGGTCAGTGGCAAAAAACCCTGATTAATTTAATTTTGAATTCATTTTGTTACAATAAAATGGGGAAAAGTTCAAAGGGGTGAATACTGTGGAGAGATAATGTACAATTAACAATCAGTCTTTGTTCATCAAAGCCTATTTTTCATTCCAATGGAAAATATATATTTGCTATGTATGTATGATGAATATATGTTGAATATATTTTACTTTATTCAAATTACATTTCAGGTATAAAAATGCATTTCACCTTTTATTCCAAAATGTATGTCCAAATGTATTAATACATTACAATTTTGACCAAATGTATTTCAAAACAATTAATGTTCACAGTCCAAAATTACATTAATGTAAGACATTTTATATTTTATCACTTCCCAGCAGACCTGAAAATTATTATACTTTTATTTCAACAAGGAACACCATCTGAGACAAAGCTCTCTTTTATAGTTAAACACAGGTGTTTTTCCTTAAGAGGCCTTGGGTTTCAGTGGATACTGGACCTGGCAAGGACTGTGGGGTCCCTTAGGTGTAACCCAGGCACAGGTTTCCTGCTGAAATCAATATTATATTACAGCCAATAATAGGACCAGATTTTTTAAACAAATGCAGCGCATTTGTCTTCACACAGTAAATACACAAAAAACACCTTCAAACTGTTCATCATTAGTGACAAATTGATTACATCAAATTTAGGTATTGAAATACATACTGTTGTGCTCAAATTTTACATACCCTTTGTGAATTGATAATATATATGTAGAATTTTTTAAGAAAACATGAGTGAGCAGGCAAAACATATTTCTTTTATTTCTCAGGGGATTCACATTCAACTGTAGGTCATAACAGAAGGGCACAATCATAAAACAAAACACGGAAACAAAGATAAAAATTCTGCATACCCTTAGTTCTTAATACTGTGTATTGCCCCCTTTAGCATCAATGAGAGCATGCAGCCTTTTATAATAGTTGCCAATTGGCCAATAAATGTGTCCCAAATATGTTTGAAATAATATTTAATGTTTTTATTTTCCGTATGGAATATGATATTAAACATTTTGTAAGCTGCCAAAGAAGGCACTGTCGTTGTCAGGTTAAATGACCCGTTCACATAACCATGAATACCACCCAGAGATGCTCACCCAAAAGACATTAGGTAGGAAACACAGCCAAAAACATTGGAGTCTTTGTGTCTCTCACACATTCAGGAGACCTGATGTAATTCAACACAAAGTATGTTTTATAGGATATAAATGTTAGTAGGCCTTCATCAATTGCAATAGGCTTTCAGAAGCAGCATAAATCATCGGACACCACCCTGATCTGACTTATTTCTGATGGAGGCCAGTCCACCTGTAGGTGGGAGACTGACCATCTGATGTCCTGGTGCAGTCAGAACATCTTGGAGCTCAACGTCCTAAAGACTGTGGAGATGATAGTGGACTTCAAGGGAAGCCCATCTGCCCTTCCCCTCATCGCCATGGGTGGCTCCCAAGTCAACTCTATGAAATTATTTTGCTTTCTGGGCACCACCATCCCCCAGGACCTCAAGTGGGAGCTGAACATCACCTCTCTTACAAAGAAAACACAGCAAAGGATGTATTTCCTGCGACAGCGGAAAAAGTTCAACCTGACAACAACTATGATGGTGCATTTCTACACTGTCTTGTTAGAGTCCATCTTGACCTCATCCATCACCGTCTGGTAGCTGCAACCAATGCCAAAGACAAAGGCAGGCTGCAACGCATCATCCACTCTGCAGAGAGGGTGATTGGCTGTAATCTGCCGCCTCTACACAACCTACATACATCCAGGATGCAGAGGCGAGTGGCAAAGGTTGGGGCTGATCCCTGTCACACCAGAAATGGACTATCCAGTGCACTCCCTTCTGGTAGCAGGCTAAGGTCTATTAGGACCAAAACATCCCACCAAAAGAACTGTTTCTATCCTACAAAACAAGGCCTCATGAACATGCCCCTGGAACCCAATTGACTATAGCCTGCTCCCAACATACACACACAACACTCAACGGACAAATCTATAAACCTCTCCCACATACACACACAACCCTCAACTGGATACATTTATTACCTCTCCCTACAAACATAAACAACCATCAACTGGACAAAATCTTGCACCTTATAGACACCTTTTTGTTATTTTTAGTAATGTATTCATGCACAATCTACTCAGTCCACTGTTCTTATTTGTTTTTACTTACCATATTTATTTATTTGAATTAATTGTTGCACCAACGTCCTGAACAAATTCCTTGTTTTTCGTGAAACTTGGCAATGAAATTCTTTCTGATTCTGATTCTGACTCTGACGCTGAAATACCCGTCACATGTAAAGTAGAAAAGAGTCATATATGGTGACGTCACCATTCTGCGCCACCCGTTAAACTTTTGCTGTGTAATCTGAGTGAACGAACGAGGTTGCAGTGTTGCTCTGGGAAAATCATACTTAAAATTATAACTCAGAAATTACAATATGGAGTATTTGATCGGGATTCAGGGGCCAGACTTTGTCCTTGTAGCTGCTGATAATGTTGCAGCCAGCAGCATCATTCAGATGAAACAGGGTATGACATCGCTCTTTTGCTGTTAGTTAGCTATGTTAGCGTTATGTAGCTGGCTATTTAGCCGGCTTTTGTTTTTCAGCCATTACCTGATTTCTTAAATGTTTCATGTCTGAAAAACGTGTATGAAACAATTTTAAATGATATGAAGAAATATCAGCCACAAGTCAGGATTGTTGTGTTGGGATTGCCACTGTTTTGTTTTCATGTTATAAGATAGCTATAGTAGCTAGTTAGCTAGCATCTGCTGTCTGAGTTTCCATTAGTTAGCAACCTTCCTCACAGCCTCACCAACAGAACTGGCTGGGTTTCCTCTAATAAATTTGTTAATTAATGTAAGTGTTCCCCGATGTATTGGTAACAGCCGTCTTGGACTACAGTAAGAAACGTTCGTATAAGTTGCGTGTCCACTCAAGTGGTGTGCAGGTTTGTGCTACCTAACTTGCTAATAAGGCTAGCTTGCTCTCATTGAACGGTGAAAGTGAAAGCAGACATGCTTTCATAAAGCACACTCAACAGACCGAATGACTTGCAATATTGTCCTCTAAAGCAAATACGTGAAGATGTGTAATCTAACTAACACATTTTAATTCCTTTGTATTTTCATGAATGATGTTAAACATGTCACTGTATGGTTCAATAACTAATGTGTCTATCGCCCTCAGACCAAGACAAGATGTTCAAGCTCAGCGACAAGATTCTGTTGTTATGTGTAGGAGAGGCTGGAGATACAGTACAGTTTGCAGAATACATCCAGAAGAATATTCAGCTATACAAAATGAGAAATGGTCAGTGTTGCCCGCTTAATGTGTTTTTTTTTCATCCTCATTGCAAATATAGATCGAAAAGAAATTGATTTATGGACCCCCGTTATGTGTTACGCATTGGTGACTTCTGATGGGCTTTGTGTTTTCATTCTGCCCTCTTGTCTTTCAGGTTATGAACTCAGTCCAACTGCGGCAGCCAACTTCACACGCAAGAACCTTGCAGACTACCTTCGAAGCAGGGTAATTGTTTCATGTGGAGCTTGTTTTTCTCCCCGGTAAAGCCTAGCCTAACATTATAATTAGGCCGACCAAGCGTTCCTTCATGTCTGTATTTAGAACAGTAGGTTCAGTCATTTAAACAGTAATTTTCTGTTTCAAGGTATTACTTCGGATGTGGGCAAGATATGGTCTCAGTCAATTACTGTTAATGCAACATGTTTTCCAGCTGTGTTGGAAGGTCTGTTACTTTTGTGGAATGGGTATCTTTTTAATTGCTGAAGTTTCTATGGGAAAGGATTCAATTTAATTGCAGCCAGCTACTGATTAACAATAGCAGATGATGTGCTAATGTAACAGGTGAAACATAGGCTAGTGACATAGCTTAGGTGTTGTCGCTAGCAAATCGATTAATTAAATTAATTAATCAAGTTGACGCTCTTGTGCTAAATAATATTATAATCCTAGTAGCTCTGTGCTTTTGATGCTTAGCCTGTTATCATACATTCAGGTGGAAATTCAGTTGGACACTTAACTTTAGCAAACAATTTTTTTAATAACTGAGAAAAGGTGTTGGCTGCTTCTAGTGTCTTTATGTATATACGTATATTCCTATTCACTTTGCTTTTAGCTACTTCAATTAGTGAAAATGTACTTACTAATAGGCAGTGCAGTTGTCCCACCTAGCTATTTGAAGATGATACAGGCCGGAGGTTGCTCAGGATCTGGGCATCTGTGTAATGGAGGCCAGCGAGTGCTGTGCAATGAGCAAAAACCTCACTCCCCGACACCTTATGTGGTGCTCTAGCAACATAGCTTTTAGCATCCTTGCTGGAGCGCCTGACTCCTATCCTGAGGACCCGGGTTCGAGTCTGAGCAGGACCTGTTACACCTGCAAAAATACTCAAACGTCCAATTGGAACCTAAGTGTGTCCATCTATTGCTTTCATGACCCACTGGGTGGCGGCTGCTAAAAGAGTGACACACATTTTGACTCTGCGTTGTGCATGTCTTCTGTGTCAGTTTGATGTGGTGTTGCTCCCGTCTCAAAGGACACGCCACACCTGCGCCAAAATCAGAATGCAACCCACCTGTTCCCAGGGCTCCTCTTCCCTGGAGTGAAGTTTACTCGTATGCACATTTTTGGTGTGTATGTTTGAGTGTGTGAGGGAGGGAGGGAAAGAGAGAGACTGAAGCATTTCTGTGTGGTTGCGATGCGCTTCGGTGTGTGGGAGTGTGAGTGAGAAAGCGTTGTGTGAAAACACAGGAGTCAAGCCTGGTTGTATCCATCCCTCTGAATCTCATCTGGATGGGACAAGCTTAATTTGTTAGGAAGAGTGCAGCCGTTGCCTGTCACAATAGCAGGAGGGTGAAAATAATTACAAAAAACAATTAGTGGGTCTGAGGAGGGAATGTGGGACACCGCGGGGGGAGGGGGGCAGAGTCCCAGGAGTATTTGAGTATACCCAGAAGTCACCACGGTTCAGGCTCTGGTGTGGATGCCAGAGTCTGTGTGCCCGGTGAGTCTGCTGCTGATGTCAGAGTTTTTCGTCTGCTTTAAGTCTTCTGTTTGGTTTTTGCAGGTTTCAAATTAGTGCCATTCTTTGCAAAAGTAAATACCTTTTGTAGAAAATTATAAACAGTGGATTTTACAAGTAGGGTTGCCTAATATGTGCTACATGACTAATTGCTATTTTCTTATATCTTTGTAGATCAAAAAATCCAATTGAACTATTGAAATTCTAGAAATGGAATGCTTTATTTAATAGCAAGTACCAAACAGCGTTGCTCCTCCTAGTCTGTAGAATATATTTGACGTGACAACATTATACAAACTAACAGCGAGCAGGGGAACTGTACAGCTTAAATGACATGGGTCAGGACTTGTGCAGGAGACCCAAAGAGTCGAAAAATTCTAGAAATGAACTCGATGGCTTCTGATCAGAATGGTTTAAATTTCTGCACGCTCTTGCAATATGAACACGAAATCTTTGTAAATGTGAGTGTGACTCTAGCTCTTAGTCAGTCAGTATAGATGCTTAAACCATGTTAGATTACTTTTGAGGTCTGATAACTATTCATTCATTCATTTCAATTTTTGTGTGTGTAGTTACGCAGCTGAAGACCATTTGATAGCAGAGTTTCCATAACGCTCACGTGATAATCGAGTTTGCCAAACAAATGGCCACTGAAATTTATTTGTTTTTCTTGACATTTGAGTATATTTTTTTGAAGTCCTTCCATTCCTACCAGGAGACTTGCTCAGCCGCCGAGTAAAGAGCATCTCTCTCCTGTGTTTCCAAACCTTGGGGGATGAGCTGTATAACTTGTCATGGGGGGTTACTTTGTACCAACCAGAAATCCAAAACAACAACTGGACCTTTCGGTAGCCCCAGGCGGAAGCAACCACCTTCAGAGACGTGTATGAAAGCGAGGCTAAAGAAGCCCGAAACCAACTGCAGACGTTTCACAAAACCCGCGCATTCCCAGAAATCGGACGTCGTACCTTGTCAACCGCCTGCACTGAGGGGTCTCAGTTGACGTGTGTTTTTCTTTTACTAAGCCATCCTTTTTGGGTCGTGTCCAAAAGAACAAGAAAGCCCTCTTGCTTCTTTAAAGATTTAGCATAAAGGCCACAGCAACAGTTTGTGTGGCGCTAGCATCACATATGGGCTTTCTCTTTTTCAGTGCAGCACGGGCACAAATAATTACTAGTGCCATATTGCACATGACTCCCCTGTTCCAGCGCAGATGAACAATTAATTCAGCAGATTGAGGAGAAATGCCAATAAAGAGAACATGTCCTGGGGCCTCACGCTACGAGTGAGAGGGGAGCGCTGGAACGTAGAAGCAGAAAGGGGGAGCGAGTGGGGTTGGCTTGACTTTTACTATGGTTCACATCACCAGAACCAACCACACTTCCTACCCTCCCCCCTTGTATTTCAATGCCTACCACGGTTGCTGAGGCATTTACTTTTTTGAAGGTGTAAATTTTGTGAGTTCAGGTGCCGGATTCACAAGGCCGTTGCCAGGTGGCTGGTGCCCTCTGAAGTGACGTCGGGAGGAAGGGTTATTTTGATGCCAGTGCCATGTCTGTGCTGTTACATTGTAACCTCTGAGACAGGTGTCGGTTAGGTGTGTGTGTGTGTGTGTGTGTGTGTGTGTGTGTGTGTGTGTGTGTGTGTGTGTGTGTGTGTGTGTGTGT